>PVKN010042656.1:0-10365 GCA_004027915.1 Capromys pilorides | reverse complement strand
AAGAGTACACATAGTACAGAATTTTGTTTTGAAATTTTATACCATCTTTTTTTCTATAAAAACCCTCAAATAGCATGGAGAGGATGTATGAAATCTTAATTTCTCTGGGTGTACCTGCATTGGTACTTTCCTGAGACTGGGACAAAATACCCAATACCTAGGGCTGGCCAAATAGTTCAGTGGAATAAAGCACCTGCTTAGGCAGACGCAGTGACCGGGGGTTCTATCCCAGGTGTGCCATGCTGGCCCAGCCCCTGAAGCGTGCTGAGATGGCTATTGAGACTGGGCGTGGCGTGTGCCGGTAATCCTCCTACTTGGGAGGCTGAAAACAGGAGAATTACTGCAAGTCTGATTTACATAGTGAGACCATGTAGACCCTGTACTAAAATACAAAAACAAACCAAAAAACCAATCCAATACCTACCACTTAAAGGAGGACAAGCTTATTTGGTTCACGGTTTCCGAGGATTCAGAGGCTTCAGTCCATGGCTGGTTGGCTGGCTGTGAGGCAGACATGTCGTGGTTGAAGGACCTGGAAGAGGACAGCGGCTCAGCCCACGGCAGCCAGGAAGCAGGGAAGCGAAGAGCGGAGGACAAGAACCTGCCCTTTCACATCACGCTCCCAGCGTGACATAGCACGTAGCACATAGGGCCATGAACTCATGGGGAGTGAGCAGAGCACCCCAAGACCGAATCGCCTTCCCCAAGTCCCCATCTTTGAATGTTTAAGACTTTGGAGAGGGGACATTTCAGATCTAAACTAGAATAATATTTTATAAATTTAACTTTGGAACTACATGAACTTTGCACTGCTTTAAATAAAAAAGCAGACCTTAATCTTTTAATTCAAAAATCCCTAAGTAAAGCTTCCCTAGAATAAGTTGTGCAAGTGCAAACAGAAGTGAGTGAGCCTAAAAATGTGTATTGACTTAGCAGAATAGCCATGCAGAAAGGAGTTATTTCAGGTGACGCATCCCTGGGGGTTTGTTAAAGATTGCTTTCAGGGACCATGTCGCAGCTGTGTCATTATTCGTTGTGTCATTCTAAGACTGCTGAGTGGAGACTATGGGTAAAGGTGAACAAGTAATTACTGGTGTCACTAGGAGCTGAGGTAGTGGTGGGGCCACAAAAAGGGATATGTCAGTTAGCTTTGGTGAAACTGAACCTTTCCAAGTGTTCATCTGAATAAATCTCAGTATGCATTCATGATTGTGTGTGTGTGTGTGTGTGTGTGTGTGTGTGTGTGTGTGTGTGTATACATATGTGTACCGGAAATCCAACTCGGCCTTCTGCTTGCCAGGCAGGCTCCATGCTGCTGAGCTACATCCTGGCCTGATTATTATATTTTAGGTGCTTACATATAAATGTTTCCAGAAACATTTCTGTTTCCTGGAAAAGTCTACAAACAAGGACCATGCAGTAGCCAGGGACTCCCCGGCCCCGGCCTGTGGCCTAACATGTCCTTTTGCACCACAAGAGAAGTGGCTGAGCCCAGATTCACAGTAGACACACAGGTGAAGCCTGACAGAGGCCGGGCACTCGGTGCTCAGTGGAGCCACAGGAGCATGTCACAAGGAGCTGGGACAACCTGGTAAGCTCTTGCTGCAGACACAGCAGGCCAGGAGAGCCTCCTGGGCAGTATTGGCCCAGATGCAGCAAAACGTTTTGTGAATTCAATCTTGTTCATCTTAGGACTAAGGGACAAGACTGTCTCTCACCTTTTGAGATTAACAGGGAGACAGCTCGTGATCTTGAGGCCAGGTGAATAAACAGAGAGAACCCAACACACATCTGTGCTGTGTTTCCTGTGCGCCTGTAACCAGAGAAACCAAAGGGAAGGGAAGGTTGTATCTTTGTTTCAGGATTTTGACTGAGCCTTGCCTAAGAAGGTGGCTGTGAGGCTAACGCTTCACCACTGTTGTGGTTCTGGTGAGGTTGTGAATTCAAGCATCACAGTTTGAGACTGCCAGACTCCTGGGGCCTGAGGCTAGAAAGGCACTGATCCAGCCCCTAATCATGTCTTGCCTGGATATGTAGATGAATGAATGGTGGAGCCAGTAGACCTAGATGCAATGCCAGACATACTGGGGCCAGAGGAGTGTGTTTAGTGGCCTGTGGGAATGCCAACTACAAAATCCCAATGGTGGGACACACTTCAGGACCAGAAGGTCTAGGTTCTTCTGTGAGTGACCAAGAAATAAAAATAGGAGAGGTAAGGAAGGAAGAAAGAGATTGAAGGAATCTAAGAGTGTAACATGTCATAACCACCAGCTGTAACAAATAACCTTTCTTGGGCCCTGATTAACAAACTGCAGGGGCTGGCAAGATGGCCCAGCGGTCTAAAGGAAACCGCAGTTTGCTTCCTGGCACCACAAGCTGTGCCAGCCCCACCCCCAGGACAGGCTGAGCCGGCCATAATATAATTAATAAATGAATAAATAAATATTGTATGAAGTCTCAGGTGTCAACTAACTCTTTTAAAAAAATTGCAAAAAACATGGTCTGAGTTGTTTGCTGCTCAGTGATGTGTTTCTTCTTGCATAGTGTGTCTTGCTTCTAGTGTAGGCTATCATTGCCATGTCCGTGCCCTCTTCTGTACATGCTGGACTCTGTTAAGTTCAGGAGAATTTGGGGCTCCTCCACTGAGGCCACCCCACCCCTCCAGCCTTCAGAGTTCTCACTTCATGGGCAAGAGGGGCTGGGAAGGGCAGGTTCTTGTCCTTTGCCCCAGCAGTGGTTGATTTGGGGCCAATAGAATCACAGCGAGGGGTTCCATTCCTCTTCATGACCTGCTTTCCTCTCCCGAGTGCAGCTGAGGTGGCTGAAATCTGAAGTACATCAGAGGACTGGTTTAGCAAGAAACTGTGAGGATTTGTTCCGTGGGAACCTGGAGGCCAGAGGAAGCACATAGTTTGGGGTTAGCCACACAGCGGGTTTTGCAGTCCTTCAGACAAAACGAATTCAATACCTGGCCTGAAGGATGACTGTTTTCCCTTTGAGCTCATGAGCCCCACCCCATGCCTGGTCTTAGCTGAGTTCCTCTTCGCCCAGCAGGGCTGTGACACCTGAGCACATAGGAGGCCCCTCCCCTTGGTGTGCCTAGTTTCACCCTTGCAGGGCCCACACACAGTGAAGGTCCTGAGGTCCTGAAGAAACAAAAGGGCTCAGATCCCTCCACCCTCAGCTGGTGGGTGAGTGCGGAGCAGGACTCTGGGATCATGAAGTGGCAGCAGATATGGGGCATGGTGGCCACAGGGTAGCATGAGCTGGGCTGCTGGCCTGTGTCCCTCTGACAAAACATAGTATCTACTTACCCAGGTAATTGGGGGGCTCTGTGGAAAGAATCCTGTTGCTTAGGTTTTCTCAGCCTTCAGAGGTGCTGCTGCAGACCCTTGGCTTTCTGGCCATATCCAGGAGCAGGACAGGCCTTGCCTCCAAGGGGCTGTATTTTGGCACTGGACCCCACTCAGGGATGTTGAAGGGTCTAGGATGAGCACACATGCTCAGGGTGTGTACAGAGTCCCACTGACCTAGAATAAATGCCCTAGAAGGGGGATGAGTGTGTGAAGGGAGTGAGGGATGAGTGGGTGGGAGGGGTGGATGAATAGGTGGGTTGGTGGGTAGGTAGAAGTGTAGATAAATAGGTGGGTAGTAGGTGGGGAAATGGGCATGTGAATGGATAGAGAGATAGATGGATAAATGGGTGAGTGAACAGGGAGATGGACAGATGTAAGCTGCTCCATTATCCACTGGACACACTGGTCAGCCACCAGCTATCCTGAAAGGAATATTCTAGAGAGGCTCTTCAGTGGGAATGGCCTTGGCTGCCTTACCCAGGGCGGTTGGGTGACAGGTGTACCACTGATCATTCTACAGCTGATTTTTCCTATTTGCTGGGTGAACTGAGCCAAAGGCTCCGACTTGAAGTGTGGCTGCGTCTTCCCAGCCAGAGGAGAGACCTGGTTTCATTGTATTTTCTGGAAACTCACAAGTGACTCAGGCTGAGGGAAGTCTATGAAAACATCTTAAGGAGAGCTATAGGATCCCAACGGGGGTATTCTGGTGGCTTGGATTCTGGACCAGCGATGGTGGGTTCTGGAGCAATGCATACTAGACTGGTTGGCTCACCACTGTGTCCCTTCAAAGTGGACAAGCTGGACTCCCACGTGGGTGTGGATGCCACAGGCATCAAGTCAGTGTCTGGTGCTGTCATCTCTGACTCACCTCTGACCTGAGCCTTAGCCCTGCCTGGGAGCATCTGGTCAAGACCCCTATTTTCTATGGTGCGTTGTCTCTTCCTGGTACTCAGGAGCCATGAAAAGAGCCAGCACCCCCTTGCTGTGATCTGAGTGGTACGACCCTACCATGTCCCCGTGAGACCCCTGCACAGGAGTAACCAGTGGGTTATTTCTGCTCTCTCACTCTTCATGTCTTGGTGGATGGGTGCTCTTCAGGTGACCTCACCGAGGAATCTAGCCATGTGGGAGGCTGGCCTGGGGTGGAATGGGGTGGTTAGAACAGTGCACCCAGAGGTGCTGGAGGGAGAACAGACTGGCACTTCTGAGGGGCAGAAAGACTCTCCCTAGGCTGGCAGGCCTAGAGGTGGCAGAAGGATAAGGTCAGAAGCTCTATCCTTGTAGCTGAGCCTGGCCCGGTACTCTTGTTTCTTCCCAGTGTGCCAAGCAACTCTAAAGGGTTCTAGTGGGTGAGGGTCACACCTGGTTTGAGTCCCATGAGCTGTGGACCAGCTGACCACAGGAAGGCCAGAGGCAGTGGGAACATTTTGGAATTGTCCTTGCTGCCAGGACCAGGAACTGGGGGATTCTAGGAGCCCTGCTTTGTTTTTAGTAAAAGAATAGGGCTCCTTGTCATAGTGCTCTGCTCCTGGCTCTTATCTGCCCTGTAGTGTGGCCTTGGGTGACCTATTGACCTTCCTGTGTCCTGGCACACCTAACCCCCACCTCACTTGGCTGGGAAGTTAAACAGGAGACAGGGACACAAAGGGCCTTTATAAAGTCCCTGCCAGCCTGCGAGATGCGGGTGGCTTTCTGCTGAGGAAAATTTGTCCCTACTGTTCCTGAGCTGGGGACACTCAAGGTCCCTGATGTAGCCCTGAAGAGGTGCGGTACCTTCTGGGCAAGTGCTGGAACGTTCTGGCTGTCCTTGGCCCAGGGGTGTGGGCGGGGCTGGGGGGCTCTGTAGCTCTGCTAGCCTCAGACCATGGGGCAGGCCTCGCCTCCCAGCTCTTATCAGCGCCTCTCTGGCCGGCTGCCTGCCACCTCAAAGTCACACCGCCCGGGCAGCGTCCTCAGGCCTCGCAACCTCTTCCTGGAGGTGGACGTGTTGGGGGTGGGGGAGGCTGTTGTATGCATTGGGTATGGTGTTCAGCTGGACACATGCTGGCTCTGAGAGGTCCGCAGGTGCCTGGGCCAAGATGCGGATCTAAGTTCATAACCAGAAAGTTCCTGGGAGGGGTTCAGCCCCTGGCCATGGGCCAGCAACTGGGGTGGAGTGGGGGTGGGGGATTAGGAGGGCTGTGGGTGCTGCATACCGTGCACATGGGACTGCTTCCCCTGGTGTAGTGGGCAAACGGTCAGAAGGAGAGTATTCCCGTGCAAGGGCAGCTCCAGGAGCCTCCTGATCCCACGAACTTGCTGTTGGGACTGGATTTACACAGATTAACCAAGGGTGCTATGGAAGGCAACACTGGAAACGCCATGCAGCCTGGGGAGTGGCACACGGGACCTGGTGTGGTGGGGTCAGCACATGTAGGGTGCCCTTCGGGATGATTAGAGTTGGACTGGATTTGGTGTCAGGGGAAGGTGGTCCCCAGTGTGGGAGGTAACAGCTGTGCATGGCAGGGGGTGACCCCCGAGGCCAAGATACACAGACACCTGGCCTGGGAAGGTCTAGAAAACGGACACCAAGGGTTCATCATGTTTATTGGTTCATAGCCCTTGGTATTGTTTGGTTATAAATAATAAAAAAAAAAAATTATTGGAAATAAGCAACAATAAGGCTAGAAGAGGTTTCTGAGCCCCTGCAGTGTTTGCTGGCATCTCAGGCTGAGAACTCTGAGGTTATTGGAGTGCAATTTGAGGCTGGCACATGTGGCCAGGGTAGAGCGTGTGCCTGGTGGCTGAAAGAGGGGTCCCCTGGGCTTGTAGTCCCTGAGTGCTATCTCCGTGTTGGTCCCCGGGCCCTGTGTCTTGTCCTTGGGGAGGGCTGGGGAATGGAAGTGTGTGAAATAGCAGGGCTGTTGCTTGAGAGAGAGCTCAGCTCGCTCTCAGCCAGGACTCCTCAGTCCATGTTGGGGGCTGTAGGAGCCCAGGTTTGACTTGGTGACTTCTGGAGTGGAGCCCTCTGGTACCAGAGCATATAGTCCGGGTGATGGAGGAGGGGGCTCCAACCACAGGATAGAAATCAGAGATGAAAGAGGCCAGGTTCACAGAGGGCATCTCTTGCCTCTCCCTCTTTGGCACACGGGACTGGCGGAAGTCCCATGTGGTGTGGGCTGCTGCTCCTTCAGGGGCCCCACACTCTAGGAAGGAAGGAAGGAAGCACGTCCTGGACGCAGCGCAGACTTGCAGCTGCTGCTGTGACCACTTGTGGGGGCGACCAGACTGAGACCTTGCCTCTTGTCCGAGTGGGAGGCCCCAGTACCCTCCCTAGAGCTACAGTCTGCCCTTGGCGTAGCTGAGTAGCCAGGCCAACCATTTGCAAACCACGAGCCCCACCAGGCCTGAGACACCCCCAGGCTATTGCCCCTGAAGCTCGTCCATGTGGGGTTGAAGCCTTAAGAGGCCCAGGCATTGCATGGCAAAGCCAGAATTGTGCCTTGTCAGGTGACTGCCCAGTGTTCCTGCATTGTTCTGTGCAACCCCTACCTACCCCATGACCCTATTAACACAGGTGTATAGCTTGTCTTGCCCCGGGCCAGAGAAGGGCCCCTCTACCGGCCCCAAGAAGGCCTGAAGGTGTCAGGCTGGACTTGTGTGGATAACTGGGGGTGGCAGAGTCGGGCCTGAGCTAGGCACACCCTTGGGCCACTCCTGGGCTGAGTGCTATGGGAGGTGGGCCTGCTGTTTGGAGGGGTCACGAGGGAAGGACTAGGCACCCTACTTTCTCAGAAGGTACTCTTGGAAGGGTGGCCTTAGGCTCTGTGTGATCTCAGGCACATCTGTGCATAGTGATACTACGTTCGGTAGAGCAGTCCCACTCAAAGCCTGGCCCCCTGAGTGGGTGGGCACTGTCATGTCAGTGGCCACTCCCCTCTGAAGTGGGAGTCAGGGGCTCCCAGTGGCCTCCTGGGAGCAGAGATCATCCCTGGGTTGTCAGCTGGCTGGCAGGCAGAGCCAGGCTTTACCAGGTTGTTCTGGCTTTAGATGGTTCTGGGAGCGCCCGCAGGGCTTGTAACCTGACCCGTCGCTCCCCTGGAGCTCAGTGGGTCTCCTGGGATGTGTGTGTACATGGGGGCTGGGCACAGAAGGGTGCTTGGCCAGAACCTGCCACTGCATGGCTCAGGCAGGTGACTTGGGAACCTACCTGAGGCCTCCTCCCAGGATGCTGCCCCTGAGCTCAACAACCAAAATGGTTGCTATGGGAGATTCAGTCAAGCTGTGCCTCAGTGGCATCCCCTTTACAGTCAGGGAAACTGAGACCTGGTGTGAAGGAGGCCCCACCAGAAGGGCAGGGGTTCCCTGGCTGAGATACTCCTGCAAGGTGCCAGGGCCCCCTTCCCAGGCCAGGTTTGTCCCCTAATTTTCAGGAGGAGGAGCAGAGGCTCAGGGCTTAGGGCTGTGGGCTGTGTTCTCAGTGAGGTGAGTGGCTGGCCAAGGCCACTAGCTCTGGACATACTGTCCTGCATTATACTGCGTGGGAGCCAGGGTGCCATCATGGGCCTCTGCTAGCATAGCTCCCAGTGGATCGGAGGCCTCTGGGAAGCTTGTTGGGCGGTAGCTGCACGAGTTCTAGCCAGAGTGGTCCAGGGCCTCCTGTCAGGAAGGAGTTAGCTGCCCAGTCCCCCAGCGATAGGCTTGGGCTCTGTGTGGTGCTCACTTAGACTTTGTAGGCCACAGCCACATTATGTGGAAACAGAGTCTGTGCTCATTTAGTTTACAGAGTAGCTTTCTCCACAAATTACACTTGCGTTGCAGTGCTCTGTGGTGGAGGCCTGTCTTGTGTGTGATAGGAGATTGAGAGGAGGCCCTGGCCTTGACCCCCCCAGGAAGCCAGTAGCACCCTTCCCAACTGTGACAATGAAATATGACCCCAGATATTGCCTGGCATTTGGGGGGTGGGGAGAGGCACAGAATGGCTCCTTTGAACCCTGGCTGATAAACTCTTTGTTAATAGAACTTAAAGGACAAGGAAGGTAAGTGCTTTGGGTCAGCACTGAGGTCCCTGTGGACACTGCTGCGGGGTGCAGTGGGTGCCGCGTGGCAGAAGGCAATGGTCTGACTGAAGGACAGGCCTAGGTCCTATGTCAGTCCTGCCGACCAACTGCTCCCTTGTCCATGGTACTCTGTGCTGTCCTGTGGTTGCTCATAAGACTGTGTGGGCTCCTGCCCCAGGCCCTCTTGTGGGCTTGGTGAGCGCTCCTGAGCCCTTCTGAGAGCAGAGGTGAGGGAGGGGACAGGTCTTTCCAGTGCTGCTGCCTTGTGCTCGTGGTTCCAGCTTTGGACCTTCGGGACCGGCTCAGGTGACGCTCATGGTCACTGGCCTGTTGGAGTGGGTGGCCATGAATGGCTCTGAACCTTAGCCAAGCGTCTCTGGACTTGGGCGGTACTTGGGCATGAGGCCTGGGCTGCTGTGTGTGTGGGTGCCCTCCTGCCCTCCAGCCTCCTAGCCCTGAGCCAAGGCGCTGCCTCTCCCATGCTGCCGGTCAGGATCTCTTGTTTGTGGTCTTGGGTCCAGCTCAGCTGGCCTGGTCTTGCCAGTCTGCCTGCTCTCGCTATGGGGCCAGCCTGGCCCTGGGAGGCCCTGTGGACATTGCTGTGGTGTTGCCCCCACCTTAGTGCATCCTGTTTTGCTTGACGCCCTGTGAAGGCCTGGATTCTTTTGGCAGTCTGGTTGCTATGGTCCTCTGCATCTCCATCCCCAGCCTGTTGTGTGGTATCCACCTCTGCAGAGTCTGTGAGGCCCAGGGGATGTGCAGGTCCCTGCCAGCCTACTGTATATGAGTCACGGGAGGGGCCGGGCCTCTGTCCTCCCCGTGTGGTTATGCACCTCTCATTCCCAGCACAGTGCAGCTGACACTCACTTTCTGAGGACCAGCTGTGATCATGGCCCAGGAACTATTCTACACAGGTTTGGGGGTACTGGGGATGGGGGAGGCTGCAGGAGTCCAGGAGAGTGTCTCCTAGGGAAAGCTAGATGTCACGTGACCCTTCAAAGACTAAGAGGTGAACTGGAGGTGTGGGAGCCATGCATGGGCTCCCCAGAG
Source organism: Capromys pilorides (assembly GCA_004027915.1). NCBI lineage: Eukaryota > Metazoa > Chordata > Mammalia > Rodentia > Capromyidae > Capromys > Capromys pilorides. Next base: position 920 of record PVKN010042656.1, on the reverse strand, counting down.
GTGAGGTACAGGGTGCCTCTGAAGGGGCAGCAGTGATAGGGCTTGGGTTTGAGTTTATCTCCTTACGTCACAGGGCTCCTGAGGGATGGGCTGAGCCCATGGCGCATTGGTGTCCACTGGGGAGGTGGGGACCCAGGAGGTGCAGAGCTGGCCGCCACTGTGCCTACCCCCTCAGCCGGCTGCTGGGCGGCCCTCATCTTTCCTGGATCAGTGGGGGGAGGGGAGCTGGCTGGACTCAGGCTTTTGCAGGGAACGTAGTGTGGCTGAAGGGTCAGCCCAGGAGCCTCTGGAAGGCAGACACAGCCTCAGGAAACAGTCTCACTTCTCTGCCAAGGGCTGTGGTCTTGGAAGCCACCTGGGGTAGTTTCTTTCTTATCTGCAAGGTAGGGACAGTGCCAGCAGTTCCTCCACAGACAGGCTGGGACTTGCTCAGACCCATGCCTGGGAGTGAGTGAGGGAGTGGTGGCAGGGCTTCCTCCGGCCCAGGCTGCCAGGCTCCTGGAGGCTGTGCAACCCATTGCCATCCCAGTTACCAGAGATCCCTCCCAGGATAGGTTTGTTTCTTTTAGTGTAAAGCAGCTTTATTGAGGTGTAATTAAAAAGCGACACTCTGCGTACAACTAAGGTGGACATTTGATCAGCTGTGATATGTGCAGACAGCTGTGAAGCTGCCATCAGGAGAGAGCACCCTGTCACCCCACAGTGTCTTCCACCCCTCAGCCGGGTGACCACTGGCCTGCTGTTGGCCCCTACATACTGGTTTGTGTTCGAAGAACTTTATATGAACAGAATCATGTGGTCAATTCTTTTTGTCTGGGCTCTTCCCTTCAGGAATGTTCTTTTAGTTCTTTTTAAAAAATTATTTTCTTTTCTTTTGTCTTTCTTTCTCCTCTCTCTCTCTCTCTCTCTCTCTCTCTCTC
>PVKN010042655.1:0-10348 GCA_004027915.1 Capromys pilorides | reverse complement strand
CCCTCGTGTGGACGAAAGTGGCTACTACCACACCTTGAATTTCACCTATGTTGGCCCACACAGACACACAGACACAGACACACACACACAGACACACCCACACAGACACACACACACACACACACACACACACACACACACACACACACACTGGGCCACTCACTGATCCTGAGCTCCTGCCAATATTGTTGCAGACACCCTTGAAAGCAACAGAGCCCCTGCAGGTTGTGTGGTGCACGCGGGTAACTTTGGCACTCTGAAAGGCTGAGCGAGGCGGACTGCAAGTGCACACCCGGGCGCGACAGCACGGCAACTCGGTGATTTCCTGTCTTAAAATACAAACATCTGGGTTTGCTACTTAGAGCAAAGTTTCTGGGTTCAACCCCTAATATCACAGGAAAAGATAGGGTAAAAAGGCAACATTTCTGTCCTTCCTGGAGACCCCTAACAACGCGGGCTCACAGACACACACACACACACTCATACACACACTACAGCACACCTCATGGCATATCCAGTCACCCTGACACATGTACACAAATACAATCCCACATTCACAGTTACATACACCTACACACTATGAAGCAAACTCATACATGGACATCTATGTACATGAGAAATACACACATGCACATGCTTTCATACACACACAAACAGATGCATGCACTTCCACAAACATGCATGAATAGCTACAAATGCACACACTGCCACATGCATTGAGGAGTTCACATCGTCACACAGATCCACTCACTCATGAATTTGCACATCTGTGGAGACACACAGCACTCACAGAGATTCCACACACATATATACAACACACTCACAAATTCCCTACAGCCATGGAGTTTTGCTCATCAACATACATATGAGTACAGCCATATGCTGAAACACACATGCACATGCTATTGCATCTGTATAATTTACATAAGTAGACTTTTGCACACATAACCAGACATATTCTCACTTCAATACAGTTCCACACACATGCATCCACTCACATTAATTTTTACTTTAACACAAAGATACAAGCACATACACAATCACACAATGTTAGCCCCTAAAATACATACAAACCTACGTTACAACATGTACACTCAAAAAACACACTATAACACTACACACAGCCAACAGAGTGTCATGACACTTTAATATGCATGCACAAAATAGCCAAATTGCCACAAACTTAAGATACACACAAAGATAAACCAAATGGACATACAAACACTTGCTGACAGAAAAGCAGTTAAAATGAACTTACATATAAACACAACAAGTCACACACAATACACAGAGAAACATACAAATGCATGCTAGCACATATAAATTCATTCTTTAGAGGAACGCACACACACATATATATGGGAGTATACATACATGCCCCACACAGAAATATGAACTTTTCAAACACACACACACAAATACATTCAAGCGCTGAGAACATACACACTTATAAACGCATACCCATATACAACAAAAATACTCTCATACATTTACCCAAGCACATTTTACACATTCTCAATCACACATATACAAAAGTACAAAAATATACACACTAACATAAAACCGTAAACTATCAGGGCTGGTGAGATAGTGCAGCAGACTAAGTGCCTGCTTTGGCAAGTGCAGGTACCAGGGTTCAATCCCAGGTCCTACAAACTGCACTGGCCCCGCCCACAGGGTGCACTAAGCAGGCGACCAAGCCTGGGCATGGTTGCGGACACCTGTAATCCCAGCACTGGGTAGGCAGAAAATGGGAGGATCACTATGAGTCGGAGCTGCAGAGCTGCGTAGTAAGGCCCTGTGCCAAATACATAAAAAAAAGCAAAATATAAATAAATAAAATTTGAAAAAATAACACCTCACACAGGAAGAGAAATACAACTCCACTTTGACTCACAGGGTCATACCCACTCAAACACAAACACATGCTCATGCACAAACACACGTGCTCACACATGCTCACACACCTTGCCTCCATTTGTATTAAGCTCTTTCCCTATAACATTCCTTTCTTTCAGAATTCATGTTTAGATCCTCAATTGTACTTCTCTTCAGATGTGTGTGTGTGTGTGTGTGTGTGTGTGTGTGTGTGTGTGTGTCTGTTGTGGAAAAAAGGTATCAGCAGTAAAGTGCCTACTTAGGCAGAGCACAGACCATGGGGTTCAGCCCCCCACCCCATAGTTTTCTGCCACAGATCCTCCCCTAGTGCACCTGGCCTATAACTGTTCTCTGAGGTCCTTGGGCCCATTTCTCTTCCACATTGCACTTCGTCTTCCCTAACTCACTGCCATCCAGGGTTCCCCCATGAGTCTTGCCTGCCCCCGAAACACCCTGTATGTTTATCTTCAGCCACACCTCACACCCTGCCCCTGGGGCTCACTGAAACTGCGATTGAGACAGGGAGTGGTGGTGTGCACCTGTGATCCCAGCGCTTGGGAGGCTGAAAACAAGAGGATTGCTATGAGTCCAATCTACGCAGTGAGACCCTGTAGACCCTGGAGACCTGGTCCTAAATTAAAAAAGAAAAGAGGTAAAACAAAATTTCATAGCTATTCATAGGAGAGTAACAATAGTCAATATATTACCTTTTTTTATCTTTAAGTCGTTACTCAGGGTACAAGGTATAGGCATAAAAACCTCTGCTTCGTCATTGCTTTTCGTATTCATAAATCGCTTCTATCAGAAGCCCACCCCTTCTGCCCTGCTTATTCTGAGGGACACTGACAGTTCCCTCTGCCACGTACGTCTGCGTGTGGTACTGTTTGCGCTTGTGCACCGCATCTTTACACCTTGCTCTTCCCTCCGCTGTTCCTTCATTACCTCCACGCTATGCTGTGGTTTTCTGATCTAGATCCTGCCCTAGTGCTCCTGGCCTGCCGCTGTTCTCTGCGGTCCTTGGGGCCAGTTCTCTTCCACATTGCACTTGGTCTTCCCCAACTCACTGCCATCCACAGTTCTCCCATGAATGATGCCCCCCCAAACACCCTGTATGTTTATCTTCGGCCACACCTCAAACTAAACTGACCCTTAATTACATGTGCAGATGTATTCTGGATCGCTCAACATTTTTCCAGAACAAAACAATGAATAAAGGACAACAGGTGAATCTGCATACCACAACCTGAACATGTCACCTCCTTCTCTACCTCTGTGCCTATAGTGCATGTTCTCTTGCCCAATTAAGGGTTCATTCTTGAATCTGCCTCACTCAAGCCAAAAAAAAAAAAAAAAAGTGAGATTGTGCTATTTCCCTGTATGCAGGGGGCATGTTCTGTCGTCTCTAAGTCTTGAAACTTCGCCTTCTCACCTCTTCACTGCTACCTCGCTTGAGCTGGCATTTGCTCTTTGTTAGACAACAGCAACCATTTCTCTGCCTCACCCATCCTTCGTAATTTCACCCACCTAATCCATTCTCTTCTATTCTGGGATGATTTCTGTTAAGTCCATGGGAAGAGCGTTTTCTTCTATTCAGCACACAGAACCAATTTCATGATTAGGACAGAAAAGTTAGGGGTAGCCTTATACTTTCACAGATGGGAAATGCACCAGTGGATGCTTGCTAGTGCCCAAGCTGGCAGGCTGGTACACGGCCCAGGTCACATGACCTAGGAGTGGGATCGTCTGACCCTACTATGGACACTGATGACGTTTCAATGATAAATGGCTATTAAGCCACAAAGAACATATTACTTGCTTGGCTAGTGATCAAGGGTCTAGGGATCTTGCCTAGAGAAGTGAGGACCACCTCTGAACCCTGGAAGCAGGACTGTCTATGTGAGCTGTTGAGATGGGAGAGTGCCTGCATCAGTCCACGAGATGGCAAACAGGTCCTGGCAGTCTGGATGGAAGGGAATGGATTGCTCCCCTTCTCATGCCCTGGCCCTAAAACACACAGCTACTCTTCTCAATTTTCTACTAGGATGAGGTTACAGGGTCTCTCCCTCCAAAGCTCAGACAGCTTCACCCAAAGTCAAATATCTAAGACCCACTCTCACGCCCACTACTTATAGTCACTGCTGACCACAAAGCCCTTCTTCATGACCTCCAGGTACCTACCACAAAATAACAGGTTTTATCCTTCCTTTGTTTGGCTAATTTCTTCTGCCTCTGCATTCGCAAGTTGCACAGCCTCTAGAAAACATCAGAATGTTCCCTGTTGGAGCCCCTTGGCCCTGCTGCTCCTACACATCCCTCTTTTCACAGGCTACAACAGGCCCTTCCCAAGGCCCAGCTCTCTCTACCCAGCCCAACTCAGTCTTTTACCCTATAGACTTCTTTTCAGAGTCACAATAGTGGGCATCTTATGACATAAAAAGAGATCATCTTTTCAGGCAGTACCCTGTATTTCTAAACAACTATAGGCCACACAGTTGGTAAATAGACTCCATGTCTCCACACACTCACAGCAGTTGCCACACTAATCCGAGAGACAAAACGCTCGCTTTAGGACAGCCTATCGAAGTCCACTCACCCATCACCTCAGTGAGCTCATCACACATAAGACAACTCCAGCCCTGATGACTCCTGCTGTACAACAAATCCCCTTCATGTTCACAGAGGATCGATCACTATTCCCACTGCAGCCTGCTCAACACCGCCACCTTCTACACATACCTCTAAGAGGCCCCTCGACACAGCTGTGTCGCGGTCCTGCAGATGACCCTGACTCCCTTTCCTCACACTGACATCAAAAGCTAAAGATCAATACTCCTCCTCTTCAGTATGGTCATGGTAGAACAGTCATGTCATGGACATCCCCTCTTGATTCCTGTCCTGTGTCCTTTAATCATGACATGTACTCGTAACATGCTGTCTTTTAAAACTGTAACATGCTGTCTTTTAAAACTTTTTTCTAAGGGTTCCTCAGTCTCTGATGCGAGCCGTCATTAACAATAAACTTCTAGTCCTAGCTGACACAGCTGACACTAACTTCTACATGGGCGTGAACTGTCATCCTGTCGACTCCCCTCACCCCCAAGACAACGCCCCAGTGGAGCAGGAAGCATTCTAAGAGACATGTCACCCCTTTTATAACAACCAAAGAATGGGAATGACAGGATCTGGCCCTAGTATGAACTGCTGAAATCATTACGGTGGTCATCTAATATGGCTAAAGCCCTAAAAACAACAGCTTATCTTCCCAGAGACCACCTCCCCCGTCTCCAAATTCAGCCCAGGGTGCAATTTCCTTTCACCTTTCCTGTCAGCTCAGGGAAGGCCCCAATCAGCTCCTCAGATATATCTAAACTTTCCCCCTCAAACCCCACCCCCAACAAAAGGCCATAAAAGCCTCAGCCTCCCTTTGTTCCAATCCAGAGAATTCTTTATCCTCCCCAAATTCTCTCCAAGTCCTCCAGCATAAAAAATAATAAAGCCCCTTTCCCTTTAAAAAAAGGAAAAAAAAGGACAGCCGTGGTGGTGCACGCCTGTAATCCCAGCTCTTGGGAGGCTGAGGCAGGAGGACCAATGTGAGCTCGAGACCAGCCTGGGCTACAAAAGTGAGCTCAAGGCCAGCCTGAACTGCATAGCAAGACCCTGTCTCAAAAAGACAAAAAAAAATAAAATAAAAAAGAAGAAGAAGAAGAAATCACTTGCTCTTTTCTGCAGAGCTCTGCAACTTACTACACAGTGGTGCAGAACTTTGAGCAGGTGAAATAAACCATGGCTTATCCCCCGGTCAGCAGATCTTACATCGTGTGCTGATGCCCCAGACCTGGGAGGACGTCACACGTGAAGAAAGTCCTAGGGTCTCTCACCTAACGTTCTCCCTACGCCCCTTGCCAGTTGCTTTCCTTGAACCTTTGCCCTAACCTTGGCACCTGCCCGTGTCTTCCCTGCTTTCTCCTTTTCTTATTATGGCACAAATGGACCCTGGACCTAAGGCCCCTCTTTCTGCCATCAATTAGCCATCCCTTTTGCTTCAGCTTAGCTACAGGGAAAGAAAGGGTGGCTGGAGGACGCTTCTCCTTCTTAGCCCTGTAGGGGCCAAGGTAAACATGCCATCTCATCCAGAGCCCAGAAGGAAGAAGAATGTTCTGTCTGCAGCACAGCAAATTTTCTCTGAGAGACCTTATCCTGTTGAAAAGCATCAGAGGCAACCTACTGGGGCAGTGGCCTTCTCTTGTTAAGGATACCTTCACCCCTCCTGAGGGCTTGATTAGTTGCAATCAGTTTGAAGTCTTGGGCCAACCAAATAGCTCAGCGGATTAAAGCACTGGCAAACAGGCTCAGGGACGGGGGGTTTGATTTCCTGGGCCTGCCGTGCTGGCCCTGCCTCTGGGGAGCACTGAGACAGCAACTGAGACTAGGTGTGGTAGCATGCCCCTGTAATCCCAGCTCTTTGGCTGCTATAAACAGGCAGATCACTAAGAGTCCGATCTAGTAGTGAGACCCTGAACACCCTGTAGACCCTTCCCTAAAATAAAAAAAAAGTTCCTGCGACGTCAATGGTGACTTCCCTTATAATTATCTTTAAACCCCAGGGGTTTAGACCTCTGGGCATAGGGGCGCACAGCTGTAAACCTAGTGCTTGGGAGGCTGAAAATAGGAGGATCACTTTGAGTTCGCTCTGTCTAGTGAGACCCTGTAAATCCTGTACTAAATACATAATAACTAATTTTAAGAAGACAGTCTAGACCAACATGAGAATTTGGAAAGATGGAGTTATTTCCTCTCACCTCAAAAGTAGATCAGATCATACTGTTTATTCTCTCAGAACCTTCACAAGCCTGTTACTAGTAGAATAAATTATGTCAAAGGCTCTCAGAAACTGTCTTTCTGTGCATTCTTTGCTCACGTTTACAGACATATCTGCACAACGGCGTAGGTACACACATCACACACACACACAACACACAGACGCACACCCGAAGCTTCAGCAGCAGCGGTTTCTGCTCTATCTCAGCATGCAATGCGCCCTCTCCTGGTCTGCCTTCAGACCCTAGTGCTTTCCTTATAGAAGTTTCCAAGATTTACTCCCTCGTTACTTCAGTGTACTTCCCTCACTATTTTTTGATTTTTTTTTTATCTTTTATGTGTTTGGTACAGGGTCTCATTACACAGCTTGGACTCACAGTGATTCTCCTGTTCTCAGCCTCCCCAGTGCTAGGGTTACAGTCACACGCCACTACACCCAGACTCTGTGGTTGGCTCAGGGTGCCCAGGGGCGGAGACCATGCAGCCTGTGGGGGGTGGGGGGGATGGGACCCTGGTTCCTGCACTTGCCTAGGCAGGCGCTTAGACTGCTATCTTGCAAACCCAATGCTTTTATATTTAGATTTCAAGGTTCTTCTGCTACAAAACCTCCCCTACTATCAAAAGTGATTAAAGATAGCACAATTTGTGATTCTTGAGTCCTCTCTGGGTCTTCCTTTCCCAGCCACCGACACTGAACCTATACCACGGTACGGGGGCCTCTCTAGCCCTTGTCCAGGATGTCTCCCACTCACCTCCACTATGAAGGAACCCCTAGGAAGTACGTCATGCCTGCTTTCTTCACCTTAAAACCTATGTGAAGTATCTCAGTTGAGCTCTCCACTTACAAAGCCTTGCACTGGGGCACTGGGTACAGCTCCATGACACAGCACCTGCCTGGCAAATGATATTTAAGACTTAAAATTTTGAGATTAGCACTACACAGGCTAAGATTGGATTGTACTGAAGGTACAATCCACGTGCTTCTCTCGCTGCTGCCGCCCCCAGCCCATCCCCTCCTCCAGTTCACCTCTTCCCTCCTTTCGTGGCACCTGGCAATCACCGCTCTAGTCTCAACTCCTGTGGCAAGGCTTCCTACAGTCCATGCACGTGCACTTCACGTGGGATCTCGTCACACCGCTCTTCCTGAGCCTGGCTTATTCCACTAACAGTGTTCTCAGTGGTGCTGGGTTCGTGCATATGTGTGGACTGTTTCTTCAAGTGCAGCTACAAAAGTCAATCAGAGATACATAGCCTGCGCCTGACTGAGGGTGGCAGCACACAGTGGAGCTTCCCGAAACGTGGCTCCACGCTACACCGTTTGCCCCCCCACAGCAAAGCGATGAGCTCACTCAGGCTTTAGCTCTCAGGAGCAGAGAGGTGCCCTTGAACCCCGTGACCAATTCCAAATAGTGAGGATGTGCTTCTCATTAGATGCAGTGCCACCTCTTTAGCGAATCTTCGACATTTCAGGCACAGAACATTCAACAAGATCTACTGTCTTGGGGCCAGGGAGACAGCTCAGTAGGATAAGTGCTTGCCTGGCAAGCACAGGGTCCTGAGTTCAGTTCCTGGTACCACAAAAAAAAAACAAAAATAAAAATAAAATAAAAATAAAAAATCTACTGTTTTGGGAATGACTGTGCAGCTCAGATACGTGCCATCAATATTTCTGTTCGCTGGACCACTGATAAGCATACAGTATGTTACGTGAATCACTGCGCGCTGCTCACCTGTGTCCAGCTGAGCGGGGGCTGCCTGAGGAGGGGCCTGCTCAAGATCCAGCGCGCTCGCTGAGGGCTTCCTGTTAAGTCCAACGCTGTGGCCGGATCTGAGGAATCAATGAGAGAGAGAGACACCCACTTCATATTCCGGAGCCACCACATCCACAGGACATAGACCTGCACGGCACGGAACTCCGTGCAGATCACAGCCTCGCTCTCCTGCGTGGCTGGGGTCCTGCGTGGCCCCTCCCTGGGCCCCAGGAGGCCCTGCCCTACACGGGCCGAGCTGCAGAATTCAAGGATGCCAGAGGCGCAGGCTCACCGCTGTTGCCGCCCTCCAAGACAGCATGTGTCCTTCCCCGGGGTCTCCAGTGGGTGAATGTCCCCGTGAAGCACCCCTGGGCGCGAGGGGAAAGTGCACAGGAGTGCCGCCGCCCAGCAAGGCGTTCAGTGGCTGGCACGGTGACCTATCCTCGGAGTGAAGAACCAGCCTGCGCACCGCGTCGGGATCCTGGGAGGTAACAGTCACAGTCACGCTGTGAGAGGGCCTCCGCTTCGCTCTGTCAGCGCAGTTCACCCGGCCTGGCTAGACCCAAGGATCCTGTTTCCTTTCTTTCCCTCACCAAAAGTCTTCCCACCTTCTACAGACAACTTTGCCGTTCCATGTGTCATTTTCATTTTTTCCTTACATGTAACAGTTGTAGGTGTTTTCGGAGTAGACTGACAAGTTCTGATACATGTATGTATCGGGCAAGGATCATACCAGGGTTATTAGCCTGTCCAAGGCACAGCCATCATTCCTTTGTGATGTGCGCATTCAAACTTTCCTCTTGTAGGTATTCTGGAATACGCTGTCCGTTACCCACAACTGCCGTGTAATAAAACATCGCTACGTACCCTAACAGTACGGCGGTGCCAGCTGGGGCCTCCCATCTCCGCCCTTGCCCCAGTCCTGAGCTCCGGCCTTGCTCTGGCCTCATCCTCTCCCCCAGGTCCTGCCCTCACGGGCTCCTCCTTTCCCCAGCTCCTCCTGCAGCTCACCCTCTCCTCCCCCACAACGCCCCATTCCCCAGCTCCTGCCCTCTGCCCAGCTCGCCCTGTTCTCCTGAACCTCTCCGCCCCCTGCTTCTCCCCACAGCTCTTTCTCCTCTCTCTGGGCTCCTGAAGGACACAGCTCCTGTCCCCGAGCTCCTGCACCCCCAGTTCCCCCACAGCTCCGCCCTCCCCCCAGTCCAGGCCCTCACACACAGCCCCTCCACGCCCTCGAATCCTCCCGCGGCTCACCCCTACTCAGCTCCTCCCTTGTCCTACTGGAGTCCTCCCCAAACTCAGAGCCTCCCTGAGGTCACTGCTCCCTCAGGTCACCAGCACCCCAGCTCATCCACTTCTCCCATCTCACCCCTCCCCCAGCTCACGCCAGTCCCCCACCTCACCCTCTCCCATCAGAACCTCCAAGACCCCAGCTGGGCCTTAACCCAGCTCATTCCCTCTTGTAAATACACAAACCTCAGACATTCCCCCTGTGTAGTCCCTCCCCCAGCTGGCCCCTCCTCCCAGCTAGACCCCTTCTCACTGCTGGCCCCGCCTCCCAGCTGGTCCCATCTTCCCAGTCTGCCCCCTCCGCCCAGCTGGACCTTCCTCCCAGTCTTCCCCCTCTTCCCAGCTGGCCCCTCCTCCCACCTCACCCCTTCCCATCAGAACCTCCAAGCCCCCAGCTGGGCCTTCACCCAGCTCATCCCATCTTGTAAATTCACAAACCTAAGACATTCCCCCTGATGGTCCCTCCCCCAGCTGAGCCCCATTTCATTCTCTCCACTCCCTGCTTCCTGCTCTCACACAGCTAGTTAGACTCAGCTAGTCCCCTCCTGCCCGCTGGCCCCCTCCTCCCAGCTGGCCCCCTCCTCCCAGCTGGAACCCTCCCTCCCAGGTGT
>PVKN010042654.1:0-10360 GCA_004027915.1 Capromys pilorides | reverse complement strand
AAGTGTTAATGTTTAATTGCTTGATCAGTCTTACATAGCTCTATCTATTAATCGAAACTGATTTGATGATAAAAAATATGTAATGCAACCATTGTTAAATTTTTCTTGTTTTGAAATTCTGTACTATATGTACTCTTACTTGTTACTGTTTTTATATCTTTGTTTCGCTATTTTTACTCTTTAAAATTAAATCAATCTAAAAAAACAAAAACACATCTGGCAGTTTGAGCAAAGCTCTAAACTAATATGTATTCTCTTTATTAGTTATTTATTTATTTGTTACAGGGTCTCACCATGCAGCTGGGACTCAGTGATCTTCCTGTCTCAGCTCCCTAGTGCTGGGATTATAGGCATGCGCCACCACATCTATTTCAGTGGCCAAAACAACATGGGCTGGCACTGCATGCAGTACCGGGGATCAAACCCAGGTCCTTGTGCTTGCCAGGCAGGCAGTTAGAATGCTGAGCTATCTCCCCGGCCCCTAATATGTATTTCAAATTTAGAAAAATAGGTGCATCTTAGAAAGATATGTTCTTCGTAAGTAGATAGAGGGTAAAGGTACAAGCTTTAGACAGTTCGGAAAATGTTTCAAACATTCTAAGAGAGATATCATTAGAGATGAAAATCAAATAATCTATTAAGGCAGGATTGTTGCCTCATATCATGAAGATGCTGAAATATTGCCTTGTCTTGAAGGCATGATCTCCTAAAAATATAGGCAATTAGGTCTTCAGATCACAAACTGAAAAAAGAGCTATTTGATTTTACAATAAGTTTAGTTCAGTTTGTGCTGTACTAAGCAAATCAATTTATTTCAAGATATCCATTTCACTAATTGCTATTCATTCAATCCACCACAGTACCAGGAATCAGGATCATGTAACTCAGGCCCTAATTTGAGTTCTAGAACTTGGAAAACGGTAGAGTTAGAAGGGCAATGAGAATCAACATTTAAGGGCTTCTACGGACTCCTCCAGGCAAGAAGAATTCAACCCACAAACATTCTTCAAGAACACTGAAAGGCATCTTAGGGTAGACTACAAGGAACCTAGTTATAAACAATACAAGGAAAAAGGCCATAATTGACACAATATTACCATTACAAAATAATATAAATAACATTAAAGTCAGCTGGACCAATGTCCCAGGTCCTATTATCTTTGATATCAGCCACTGCCTAACAAAATATGTTTAACTAATCATTTCTTTGAACATTGTGAAAAAGTTAATGTTTCTATATAATTATAGAACTAATAATTCTTAAGAACGGAACACAGTATTTGCTTTAATCTGTCATCTAAATTTAATATAAATACTTCACAAAAAAATAAATGCTACAGCTTTTAGAAAACAGAAAAGAATGACAAAGGAAAAAAATCCCAAGCACAGACTTGAAAACAATTCACTCTGCATAGCTTTTCTGTGACAAAGAAAAAGTATTGAGAGAAAGCTACACGGGAGTGTGTAAAACTTCTGTTTATGAACTTTGAGCCAACCTGTCATAAAACTTGCCCTCATTTAGTATCTCTTATTTCCATTATCTGTCAAGAATTCTCAAGCTTTTGCATGGTACAAAACAAAGCAATAAAAAGTCAAACATATCGCCTCTTCAACACTGAATGACCTAAAACATCAGCCACAATCACACTGCTGATTAACAACTAATGAAAGGTAACATTATTCTAATATGCTGTCAAGAATATCAATAGCTGCTAAGTAGCATTAGCACCAGAAGGCCTTCCTGTGGAACCGCACATGCACATTACAGCCCCCAATTAACACAGCCTCCCAGGCCTGCAAGTCGTCTCCAGCTCTCAGGTGAGAGGTGCCTCCTCTCGTCGTGTATTTTACTAGATTCTAGTTAATGTCTATGCCAATAATTCGTGTTTGAATTGCTCAACTGACACCCTCAAATTCACACAAACAAGTCACGATTACTAAAAAAATACCTATAATGAAGTACTTAGGTTGTATTTCAAGATATAGGGAACAATATACTGTAATTGCAGAGGTGTTTTCAAGTTCTACTGAAATTTAGAGGTGTTTGAGAATTTAGGAACACCAGAACCTTTATTTCTTTCAAAGATTACCATTAAAGGCAGACCATTCGGTCTGGGGATAGGACAGAGAGGAATGTGTAAATGTCAAAGGACAGTAACTAAATGATGTAGAAATATTCCAACAGCAGTCTGACTGCTGGCACAGATGGTAAAACTGAATGAATCTAATTTTTTTTAAATCTTAAAACTTTTCATATTCTTCTGCAGAAATATTGTTTCATGGTTTTCCTTAATCACAAGTAGTATTCATTTTACACGTAGAAAAACATAACAAAGTGATGTTGAACTTCTAATTTAAAAAAAAAAAACTTAGTTATAAAGTTAAAAGGTATGCAATAAACTTTTCTCAGGATAATATGAACCACATTGGGCTTAACAGGCATTTTTACAGTCAACTGATGTCAACTTCTTATTTTAAAAGTGCCCAGTTTATGCCACTATGAAGAGGTTCTCCTTGAAAAAAAATCTCTGGCTGTGCAAAAGTTCTTATAATATATTCTTTACACTGACAGTTCTGAGCATTTTGTAACTCTTAAAATTGAGGGCCTCCATTACCTTTTTATGTACTTTACTTTTGTTTTCCAACTTATATTTCACATCATCTGTTCATTTTACACACACACACGCAGGCACGAAGTGTTCAACCTACAGCCAACATCAACTCTGTTATAAAAACACTAAAAAATCTGGGCTTTCCTATGATCCAAATTTTACAGTGAGTACTGTAATTTTAAGAGCTGAGATTTTAATCCTGTGCTAGTTAGGCGAAGCTAATAGGGATACTAACGTAACGACCTTTCAATTTACTTTCCAATAATATGCTGGTACACTTCAAAAGTTTGAGTAGGGTCAGATAGTGAGGTTTTCTTATCTATAACAGTTTAAAATTGCCACCAAACCACTCCAAATTTATTAAAGAGAAAAAACAAAGAAAGATACATTTCGGTTGACTAGACTAACTAACTTTATTCCTTTACCTGCTAATAATCTACCTAAGGAAAGCCTCTTACACTGGAAAGTCAGCCTAATTCTCCCGCCTTTCCCATTCCTAATCTCTAATTCTAAGTGGGCAGAGATGAAAGTATGAAGTGAAAGCCCCACCACCAAGGGGAACCTATGGCCTGGAGTAACAGGTGACCAGGACAATTGTTGACTCCCAGCAGCGACCAAAAATTCTGGGACCACAGGGCCCTAGTACCTCACAGCAAACTCCCAGAAAAGTGACATTGAAAAGGACACTGCTTTCCTTTCAGGGTTATCCTTTGACCCCTCCAGATTTAGGAATTTGAAGAAGAGATTAGGAAAAGAGATTGTCAAAGCAAATCTGGGTCTTTAAACAAAAGAGTATATTCGTCCCAGGGTCTGGCCTGTCAAAAACAAAACCAAAACATCTTAAGGGGATTAAATCCATACCAACTCATTAGAAAAATCACATTAAAAAGGCCCAATCTAAAACCGCAATAAATGCATCTGAAGGACTGAAAAGAACGGCGGAAAGTCAGACAGTCTATCATGAGCGAGGCATCTCCCTGCCAGTGGAACCGTGAGCCACCACCCAGTTTTGGGTACCCTGCACCCCCAGGGAAAATGGGGTGCGGAGTGCTGAGTAAAGTACCTCGTTTTGTCTCCAAAGGGCAACATAGCAAACGTGGGAAGTTCGCTTCCCCACTCCGCCGATCCTGGGCTGCAGGAGGCTCCGGGGGGTAGACGGCTCGCCCAGGTGAGGCCGGGGCTGGAAGCCGGCTGCCTTAGGGCCCCCACGGACCCGCCGCCGCCACAGGCCGCCCGCTGGCCCCGTGCTGCGTCGCCCCCTGGCGGGGTGCGACGGGCAGGGTCCGGGCCGGTGCCTCCACCATCCCCGCCGGGGGAGCGTCGCCCGCCCGGCTCTGGCGGCCAGCACCAGCTGCCCGACAGCCGTTGCCCCAAGTCGGCGGCGCCGGGGCCCGGGCCCCTTCCTCCGCGGAGCGCGGCTCCGAGCCAACTCCTCCAGCTTTGGGAGCCCGCGCGCCACGCGCTCCTTGTGCAGCCCTCCTGGCTCCGCCGCGCCGGCAGTGGCCCCTCCAACTCGGCGCGAGCGTTTCCCACGCGCGCCCCGGCCGCACTGTGCAGCCGCCTCCCAAAGGCCGGGCTCCCCGTCCCCGCCCTCGAGCCGCCGCCCGGAGCTTGGCTCCCGACCAGGAGGAGCGGCCTCTGGGGTCTCGGCCGCCGCGCGCCACCCGCCAGCCCCCCGGGAGCCGCCGGCCGCGGCACCTCCCTCGCGCCTTTGTGTGCGCGCCGCGAGCCCCGCGCAGTCTCCCCGCGGCGGCACAGGCTCTGGCGGAAAGCGGGAGAAGGGAGCGCGGGAAGATGGGGGCTGGCCGGATGCGGCGGCCGCACTCACTTGGGGAAGGCTCCGGCATGTTGCAGCTGGGGCTCCCTCGCGGGAACGTCCCTGCCCCGGCTTCCCCGCCCCGCCAGGGCCAGGGCGAGGGGGGACGGGGGAGGAGCGCGGCCGCGGGGACTGAGTTGGCCGCGGTGCTTCCGGAGCGGCGGCGAAGGGGCTCGAAACTGCTTCGGTCTTGCTAAGTGTTTAGGAGGACCGGGAGGGGTCGCCGGGCCGGAGGGAGGCCCGCGGGCGCGGGTGCGGGGCGCGGTCTTGCTCCCGGGGGACAACCGCAGCGCGGGGGTCGGAGGCGCACGCACAGTTTGCATGTGAACTTTGGGAACGAAGTTGGCACGAAGCCGGCGCTTGAGGGTTTTGATTGCTCGGTTACAGTCGGGGACTCTAGCCCGTAACAGGACCGAAGACCAACTTCCCAAGCCAGGGGCCCGGGGGCAGAAGCCATAGCTCGCCGAGCTAGGCGGGAATTCAACAGGGCAGCGGGGGCAGCCCCGAGACGCACGCCGTGCCGCAGCCGGGTCTTCGTGGGTCCTCCTCTTACCTGGTGGCTTTTCTAACAAAGTAAGAGAAGGTAAAGTCCCAGTGATCGTCCAGCCACGCTTCCACCGAGTCGTGGTCCCGCTGCAGCCGCCCGGGGCTAGGGCCGGCCGGGTCCATGGTCCCCGCGCGTCTGCGCGACTCACGGCGGCGGTTTCCACCCTACTGGGGTCCCTCCCTCCCTCCGAGGAGCGGGGCGCTGCCCGAGACCCTCCCCTTCGCCAGCCGCAGTCCCAAGGCTGCCGCCACTGCCGGCCCCTCGGGGCCAACCTCCCCCAGGCTCGCCCCGCCCCGCCCCGCCCCGCCCCACGCCTCTCCAGGTGTGGCGGGCGGAGTGGGCACAGCAGTCGCGCGTCCTCGGGGGTCCGGCCGAAACCGCCTCTCGCGGGCTCCAGCGGTCGCCCTGGCCGCCCTAGCGAGCGCTCCGGAAGCCCAGTGGCCTCCGGGAGAGGGAACCAGGCAGCCGCTGGGGTGCGCTGTGCGCAGCGCAGGGCCTGGGGCGCGAGCAAAGGTGGCGGTGGGTGTGTGCGCAGGGTTCCCTCTGGGGAGGAAAAGGTCACAGGGTGGGGCACAAGTCCCAAGCCCAGAAGGCCGGAGAGGGAAAGTTTCCCTGCGGAGAGGCCGCCCCTGGGCTCTTTTTGCTTTTCTGAGAGTACAAAGAGGGCGCCCGCACGCTCAGCCCTAGAGCTACCCAGGTCCAGGAGGGCAGGAGCCCAACCCTCTGCGGGCCCAGCCCTGCAGCTGCCGCTCGCTAGCAGGTCCGAGACCCGCAGCCTGTGTCTCCAAGACAGATTGGCATTGTAGCTGTGTAATTTTCAACACACCCACATCCGTGCTATTGTTACGAATAGCAACAATAGTTACAGATTAAGTGCCTTTCACCATTGTGTCAGAAACCCTTGTTTCATTACTGGAAAGAGAAAAACTCAAGTAATCACTGTTTTGCGCTATGGTGTTAGAAAGCAAGAGTAACGCTTGCTACTGCTGCTGCTGCGCGGTTAGGTTAATTGGAAAGCAGAAGGCTGGCTGGGTGCAGAGGAGAGCAGCCATGGAGCCTAATTTTATATTAATTCGTCAGTTTGATTTAGGTAGAGTTAACATGCCTGAAAACATCCACTAAAAAGGGTTCAGACTTCCTACTTTATATTGTTTACACCTATCATGCTGAGAAAGGGTGGGGGGGGGGATTAGTTTCTTCTTTTCTTCTGCTCTCATTCCAGTCACCCCTCGCCCCGTTACGAATTTGCAGTTTTATTATGGCATTTTGCAACGACCTATTTTTTCAAAGAATTAAAGCTGGAGTTGCATGTTGCACAATGTGTGAATGACACCATTAGAAGTGTTATACCAGAAGTAATTTAGTTGACACACTTTTAACAAACTCCTCTCAAAATATACTTGGGAAGAATGTCAGACATCAAAACACATAATTAAATTGATAATAAGGGAACATTTGGAAATATCTTACAATGGTTTCTTTTCCTGCCTGAATAGCCCTTTTATAACGTTGGCTTCTCTGAAATGTTAAAATTGAGTGCAAGTGAACACAACCAGCGTAAAGTAAGTGAAAAAGTAGAGCGCAAAGTAAGGCATGAAAAAAATTTAAATTTAAATCAGATAATTCCTAATTTGCTCCTGTAAAATTAGTCCAATGTTCAGGAAATACAGACTTTGTCCTTACTGCTCTTTGTTTTCCCATGGACATCCATTACTCCTAATACGAACTCAATTTGTTTAAAGCCTAAAGCCGGACATATTAGCCTAAAGAGAAAGTGGATTTTTGGCATGAATTCTTCACTTTGGTTGGCTGCCCTGGTTAAATAGACAGGTGTGATGGTTTGAATGTTTGTGTCCCTCCATAGTTCATGTTGAAACTCAGTCCCCAAGACATCCCATCCTTTAGCACCTTGAGTTGGGACTTCCCAGCCTGCAAATCTTTAAGAAATAAATTTCTGTTGTTTGTAAAGCACCCAGTCTATGGCATTTTGTAATAACATGATTAGCCATGATAATAGGCAGTGGTAAAATATCCATTTTTCTCTTCTCATCTGAAAGAGTTAAATGATCAGAAATCAAAGTTTCTGAAAAGTTGCTGCGGTACAGCCAGCACCAGTACTCTTCATTCTGTGAATCCCAGGGTTGAGTACAGTACATGCTGGGTGGGCTGGGAAGCCCTTTTACCACAAAACCACAGCAAAGGATTAGGGGACAAGAGTATTCTAGATTCTAGAAATGCAGGTACAATTTGTAGCAAATGTGTCTTACAACACTAATGTATTTAAAGGTAAGCATAATTTGAATAGGCCTTAGGTTGGCCTTTTGATTTCTAGCTCTACTTTGTTGTTGTTGTTGTTGCTGTTTTTTTCCAATAAGCTTCATCACTTTATTTTGACTTGTTGGAGTGCATCACTCTAAGCATTTCAAATCTTGGTTTGTAATGGATTCAAGAATAAGTAAAGAGGGCCAGCAAGATAGCTCAGTGATCTATACCACCTGCTTAGGCAAGCTTAGGCAGGTGCAGGGGACCAAGGTTCAATTCCCAGCACCACATGCCTTGACAGTCCTGCCCTTAGGTTGGGCAGAGCTGACAAAAAAAAAAAAAAAAAAAAAAGTAAACGTTACCAGTATATAACTTTAAAACGTACAGGTATCAATATTTTAACAAATAAATGCTAAATTAGGTGATAGTACATTGGAGGCAAAATATTTCCATCCAAATAGAATAAAATCCAAGTTCTCTAATGTGGAATGTTAGTTAACTTTCTATGATGATAGTAAATTCCTGAGGTAATCAATGTGCACGTGTGCGTGGGTGCGTGTGGGTGTGGGTGTGGGTGTGGGTGTGTGGGTGTGTAGTGCTGGAGATTAAACCCAGGGCCTTGTGCATGGAAGGCAAGAGCTCTACCCCTGAGCTACGCCCCCAGCCCAACAATCTGATGGGCTGCATTACTCTGTACCTATGGCAGCTCAACCCATTATAACAGGAACACATGGTGAAGGGCATCCATTTGCCTCATGTGCAAAAATGAGAGAAGAAGAGATGAGTGTTCCAGGTCCCTCTGGGGACAGTCCCCGGGGCCTGAGCTTGAGTTCCCCCCACCTCCCAAGAGCACGTACTGAGGACCAAACATCTTTATCACGTGGTGTTATGGGGACTGTTGAGAACCAAACACTTGGCATAGTTTGTAAGGCTCTGTGTTATTTAGCTTTCACCTGCTTCTGTTTAAACTCTTGGTCCTACAGCTAGAAAAACAAGCCAAACCATGGATAATCAAATTCTTTTTCCAAAAAAAAGAACACAAATTGTAAAAGTCATGATACCTTATCTGCTTTTTCCCCTAGTACTACATACTATCTTCTGTTTCTTTGAGGCAAATCTATAATACATGAAATGAAATAAAAATAAAGCACACCATGAACTTCATGCCAACAAACTCAATAATTCAGATGAAATAGATGAATTTATTGCAGGAAAAACTAACCCAATCTGACACAGATAAGACTCAAAATTTCATTGAAATAAAATCCTATGACATATTGATTTTATTCCATAGATATCTGCCTAAAGAAAACCTCCAGACTACTGCTGAATTTGGTCAAATAATTAAGTGAAAATAATAAAGTACCAATGTTATACCAATCTTCTCATTAAGCCAGATGTCATGGTTTGTGTATAAATGTCCCCACGAAGCTTCATGCAGTCACAGGGCAGTTTCTGGAGCTTCTGATTGATTATTGTGAATGTGGGTGCTACACCTGCCCTGGGGCAGGTAATCTGCATTAAAATGTAAAGGTGGGAGAGAGGCTAGCAAGCTGCTTGAGCTGCTGCCCCTCCTTTTGTTCTTTGCTCTTTGCCACTGCCATGAGTGGCTGCCCTTTGCCCTGCGCCACTCTGTTTGAGAGCTAGCTAAGTATGGACTGAAACCTCCACTAACTGCATGCTAAATAAACGCTTCCTTTCTTAACTTTAGGTGTTTGATATTTTGTCCCAGCAATGAGTAAAAAGTAACTGGGACACCAGAAAACCCTGATACTAAAATATGACAAGGATAGTAAATGAAACAATGTTCCCTATGATATAGACCTAAAAATCCTTAATAAATTATTAGCAAATTGAAGTCAGCATTATACAAAAATATTTTGCAGGATACAATCCAACAACTAGGTGTGATTTACCCCAAGTATATATTATTAGCTGAACACTCAAAAGTTATTTGATGCAATTAAGCATATCAACAAAACTCACCAGGGATCAACTCAATTGAAGCAGGAAAAAATTTTTTGAAAAAATTCAATACTCTTGATTTTTATAAAATTCCAAGTCAACACAGATCAGAAGCACAGTTTTCAACTTGATAAGCGACATCTATGAAAAAAATTTCACCTTGACGGAAACCCACCCTTACTATTTCTGTCTAGTATTGTGCTAGAGCCTTAAGTAGTGCATATACTAAAAAACAAAAAAAGAAACACAAAGCATAGAAATTGAAAAGGAAGAGGTGAAATATCTGACGTTTTCAGACAGTTAGCGTCTGTCTATGAAAATGCCCATGGAATGGACAATGCAGCATCTCTTAATCAAGAATGAAGAGATCAGTGAGCAGTGTCAGCATGGATGGCTGTATCCAGAAGGCTGCTGTCTGTCTGTGAGCTTGGGCATGAACTGAACTGTGTCTCACCTAAGCTATGAGCTAAAGCCCCAGATCTAGTACCTCAAAATGGAGACAAGATCTTTAAAGAAATCCTAAAGGGCCTGAGAGTAGGACCTGATCCAATCTATGTCCTTTAAAGAAGAGAGATTTATATACTGTGAGATGCTACAGATGCTCTTGGACAGAGTACCAGCTTAGAGGAGAGAAAATGAGAGAAAGGTCCATGTACAAACCACAGGCAGATGCCTCAAAAGAAAACCAACTTAAGTTATGGACTGCTTGCCCTTGGAATGGTGGGGACACAAATTTCTGACAGTTGAATCATTGATCTCTGATAATTTATTTGGCAGTCCTACCAGAATAATATAAATAGCAATGAGCAATTCAAAAATAGTATTTACAATAATATGCTAATTAAATACTTAGAGATAAATTTAGCAAAATAAATGTAAGAAATAGACACTACAAGTTATAAAACACTAAGAGAAATTTAGGTTAGAGATCTAAATCGATGGACAGATATATTATGTTCATTGATTGGAGTATTCAGTAGTGTTATAATGTATTCACTGAGTCAATAAAATTTTAATTATAATCTCAGCAAGCATTTTCATAGAAAATGAAAGTCAGATTCTAAATACTATGTGGAACTATAATGGACACAGAATGACAAGAGTAACCTTTTGACTGCAACTGAAAAATGCTTTCTAACTTCAAGACTTAGTACAAAG
>PVKN010042653.1:0-10399 GCA_004027915.1 Capromys pilorides | reverse complement strand
TGGTCTTTTGAGAAATGCAAATTAAAACAAAATGAGATTTCATGTCACCCCAGAAAGAATGGTTATTATCAATAAGTCAACCAATAACAAATGCTGGAGGGGCTGTGGGGAAAAAGGAACCCTTCTCCACTGTTGGTGGAAGGGCAGAGTGCTACAACCGCTATGGAAATTAGTGTAGAAATTCCTCAAAAAGCTAGAACTGGAGAACCCATTCAATGCAGCTATCCCCCTTGGGGGTGTTTTTCCACAATAACTGAAAATATACCATAGTGATATATGTGCACCTATGTTTATAGCAGCATGATTTGTCATAGCTAAATCTTGGAAAAAACTGAAATGCCCATCAACTGAGGAATAAATAAAAAAGTGGTATTTTTGCACAATGGACTATTACTCAGCTATGAAAAAAATAAACTTAAGCTTTTCTAAGTAAATGGATGCAACTAGAGACCATACTCACAAGCGAAATAAATTAGAACTGCATGTGTAAACATTATGTCTCTCTAGTGTAAGAATCTGAAAGATTAAATAAAATCTGAAAGGTACAATACATACCATGAAAGGGAAAGAATCTGTTCAAAGGGAAGAAACAAATGGGGTGAGAAAAAGGAGAAAAGAAGGGAAGAAGGAAGGGAAAAAGATATACTTATGTATATACACAGGATAGCTCAGACAATTGTACTGCTGGTTTCTGCTGGTCTATTGAATGGAGCAGTTAATGGTTTTTTTCTTCTCCTTTTTAACGTCTCATAATTTTTAAAGCCAATTTTGCATCTTATATCTGTTAGTCTAAACAACTAATTTGAGGACAATATTATGCAATATAACAAGGTTTGTTGAATTCCTATCACTTTGTTTAGTGAAATTCTGTATCATTTCTTTTTTCTTTGTTTAATTTTTTCTCCTTTTGAGACAGGGTCTCGTTATGCAGTTCAGGCTGGCATTGAGCTCACTTTTGTAGCTCAGGCTGGTCTCAAACTCGCACTGATCCTCCTGCCTCAGCCTCCCAAGTGCTGGGATTACAGGTGTGCGCCACCACGCCTGGCCTGAAATTCTATATTGTTTCTGATGGGGTTTTAAAACTATTTTTTATTCTCATTAAAAAATAAAATTCTCTTTTCTCTCACTTACTCTACTGGGAAGAATCATGAAATAGGTAAATAAACATTTCCTATAAGAATGAAAACTTGGAGCCAAGCATGGCGATATACACCTGTAACCCCAGAGCTCAGGGAAGCTAAGACAGGAGGAACAGAAGTTTGACCCCAGCCTGGCAATTCAATGACTTATGAAGATTCTGCCTCAAAATATTTACCGAAAAAAAAAAAAAGGGCTGGGGTATAGCTCAGCTGCACAAGTGCCTGCCTGGAAAGCTCAAGGTCCTGAGTTCGATTCCTGGTGACCAAAAAAAAAGACAGAAATTTTAAGGGCTGAGCACTTAATTCAGTGCAAAGGTTCTGGCTTGAGTCCCCAGTGCACTTAATCAACCAATCAACAATACAAGAAAAACGAAGCACATCTATGGGTAAAGAAGCATTTTGAGAGAGGGGCTCCTTCCTCTTGGCTGAAGGAGCCCCTCTCTCAAAACGAAGCACATCTATGGGTAAAGAAGCATTTTGAGAGAGGGGCTCCTTCAGCCAAGAGGTAGGAAGCCACTTGGAGGGCTTTTGAGAGCAGAGCAAGAAGAGGGAGAGCTGGGAAATTGTCCCAGGAAAAGGAAACAGTGAGCGCAGTCCCAGGATAAGAGAAAATCGTGAGCATGCGCTCTGATTTTCACCTGGATTGTGTGGACCACAATACAATGAAAGCCTCTTTTCAATATGGACCCTAAGAGCATTTCTGGTGCTTTGGGCCCCGGATGTGTGCCTGATGGCCAACATTTCATGATGTCAGAACACAAGCTTGCCCAGGGACACTGGCACACTCTGCTGGATTGCCATCCACAGGCAAGGGTGCAGCCACCAAGGGGCGCAGACTCCCTGCGCTCCTCCACAGAAAGCACCCCTCAGCCTCCAGCAGACCCATCTCCCAACTACTCTGGGGTCTCACTTCCTTCTGTGTCTATCCCACACTTGGCAAATTCTTTCATCACTGTGTTGCTGGCCCTCCACATGCCGTCTCCCACCGCACTTTGTCCTCTCTAAACCCCATGCTGGGATTCAACTGCTAATGGTGGCAGTTCTGGGAGGCAGCGTTTGGTGTTGCTTTTCCATTTTTCTTTTTCTTTTTTGTTTTTGTTTTTGTTTTGTTTTGTTCCAGAAATTGAATTTAGGACCTTGCACTTGCCCGGCAGGAGCTTATGCCACTGAGTTATTTCCCCTGCCCAGGAGTAGCATTCAGCAGGTGAGGTCTGGGTCCAGGGCCAGAGCGTCATGAATTCATGAATGCTTTCCACTTGTTTTCCTTTGCTTTGGCCTAGATTACCAAAAGAACAGGTTGCTATGAGGTGAGCCTGGCTTCATCAGCTTTCCCTGCCTCTCTGTGCGCTTGCTTCCCTTCCTCTTTCAGCCTTGGGGTGGAGCAGCAGGAGGACTCACCAGAAGCTGTACAGATTCCCCAAGCGATCTTCATTTTCCTGGTGGCAGAACCATGAGCTGAAAGAGTCCTGACCCTGTCTATCTCAAGTATTCTGTTATTAGGAGCAGCAGGCTTGAGAGAGCTTGCCTCATAAACCAAGAGAAGGTCCCCATGACTCACCTACAGTTAAGGACAGGAAAGCTTGAGGGAGAGAGCCGGGGAAGCAGGCAGCTTACAGATGTTGTCTCCACCAATGGGAAGCCACTGAACACTGAAGGTAAGAAATGACACAGCTCCAAATACTTCTGACGATGTCTCTGCACCCATGTGCAGTCTGAAAATAGCCCAGAAGTGGGGTGAGGGTGGAGAAACTCTGCCTCGACCAAGGCGGTCTCTGTACAGAGCCCAGTTCAGGACCTGTGGTAGGGATTTAGATAATCTACTCAGCTTTTGAGAGTGTATCATTTATGCTTTCCATCATGTTCAAGTTTTAAATGCAAGTCAATGCTGTCTGCGCTGTATTCTTAAAGCACATGGCTCAAGCTTTGCGGTTGGCTTTCTCTTGTTTGTTAGGGTCATTCACTTCCCTTCAAAGAACAGGACTTGTAGTCTGTGGAGGCTTTCCTCACAGAATGCCCTGGACCAGGCAGCTGGTAAACGGGAGTGCAGTGAAGGACAAGATCAAGACAGCAGCAGATTCGGGGCCTGGGGAAGCCTCGCTTTCATAGGTAGCACCTTCTAGCTGCGTCCTTCTTGCTTGCATGAGGGAAGGAACAGAGAAGCCCTCCCAGGCCTCTTTTCTAAGAGCACCTACCCTGTTCATGTGGGCTTCACCTTCCACTCTCCTTCTGATAACTGTCCCATTGGGTGCTAGGCCCACAGCACTTGAATCTCCAGGGTAAACCAATGTTCTAACCACAGAGATGCCCTGCACAAGCCCTCCTGGGGTCCTCTGTCCCATTTGGCCATCCCAGTGCCAGAGCTAATTTGGCTCAGGCAGCTGTGACGAACAGAACATGTATTCTTTGGAGCTTACGTCCAATCAGCTCTCACCAGAGTAGTGGGAGTCAGGGGAGTAAGACATTGCCCACCCCAGAGCTGCAGGAAGGAAGGCAGCTTCAAGGAAGTGCTTATGAGTTTCTAGCCATTGTGTCCCATGGCCTCTAAGCCACAGATTGGACAAACTACCCATTTGTGGATCGTACCATCTGCACACTGTATTTTTTTTTCTAGTACTACTCACAAAAGCAACAAGGGTGTATATGGGTTCTTAATAAACTGGACATGGGAAATTTGGCTGTCCCTAGACCCACAGAGAGAGAAGCCAGCTACTGCATGACAACAGGGGGCTTTCCAAAGGATTTTGAAGTTTTCCCTTCCTTTTCTTTTCAAAATATGAATTGAAAGAGAAAAAGAGAGTTTTAACAGGGGGAACAAAAACTTCCATGACATCCAAAGATTACAGGAATGACTTGGCATATGCAGAGTCTAACTTCTGATTTCACTAAAGCACCAGTTCCTGAGTCTAAACTTCAGGCTCATGTTGTCTCTCGCTGAAGCCCTGGCATATTTCATACTCCCCAGAGGAGGAGTTTGCTCTGGATATGGAGAATCATCTAGAATAATAATCTTAGCAGACAAATAGGAGGAGGCAGCCATAATAAATATGCTTGCTGAAAGGATACAAAGGAAGTAAAAGCTTGGACATCTCTGGAGCACCAGCTGCTTCATAATAAAGGCAATGATAGCGTAATTCCATAGCTAAGCAGCAAGAACATCTCTTAGTTACAGGTGTGAATGAGCAAGAGTCCAGCCCTGGCTTTATGACGCCATTTAGCATGCTGGAGGTGTCCGCTCACAACCTAGATGTCTTCCCTGACACCAGCAGCAGGATGCCTTCTGCGGTTTCACTCCTGAAGTCTCCCAGTCCTACAGCCTGTTTCCATCTCAATTGTCTCCTAACCAAAGACTGCCCAGTCCCTTTGCTCATTATAAAGAACTTTCTTCGCAAGAAGGCCTAAAAAACTGCATGCGTGCTTAGCAAACTAACACCAGTCCTGCACGAAGATGTGATTCTAAGAATAAGGAAGGTAACAGCTGGAGCTGTTTTTATTCATTCAGTTCCACTCTTTTTTCTTCTTTTTTTTTTTTTTTTTTGCGGGACGGAGGAGGTTCAAACTCACGATCTTTCACTTATCAGGCAGGCACTTGCGCCCCGGAGCTATCTCCCCAGCCTCCACTCATTGACAACAAAACTTAAGTTTCAAAAAGTGAGACAGTTTCTGGTGAGAAAATTGGCAACATTATAGGACTATAGAAGTATGAAATCAATTTATAAAAATAAGGAACCGTATGGCCTACAAGGCTCATAGATAAGGGTAAACCCATCCAGGTGAGAAAAAAAAGATCAGAGATGCTGCTGTGGTTTGAATGTGTCCCCAAAAGTCCATGTGCTAGAAACTTAGTCCCCTGATATCATCTATTAACGGTACTTGGAGATGAGGCCATTGAGAGGAGATTAGGATCAGATGAGGATATGAGGGAGGTTGCTGGTGACAGTATTATTGGCTTTATAAGAAGAGAGACATCAGGCTAGCCTGTTTGTTCTGCATTATTCTACACTGCTTTCTACCATGTTATATGTACCAAGATGAACCTTAACAGTGTTGGCGCCTAGATGTTGGATATCCCAGCCTCTAGAACCATGAGTGAAATAAACTACTATTGCTTATAAATTACCCAATCTATGGTGTTCAGTCATAACAACAGCCAACAGACTAAGACAAAAAACAGGCAGAACACGCCTTCTGCGAGGTGGCATTCGGGACAAGTCTTGAGAGTTTGGGTTGAGGTAAGAAACAGTAGCAGCAGGCTAAGGGCGTGAACTGAGCCTCGATGAGACTGGAGAAATTGTCTCAGCTATAGTCACTGAGCCATTAGCACACGTGGGAGGTCTTATGCATATGCTATCCAGTGTCTACGGGTGACAAAAATTATAATTCAGACAAAGTATTACAACTAGCAAAGTTCCATCTATTGGGTAAGCATAGAAGCATGAAGTTTCAGGTAGCCAGGTAAGAATGTTGAAAAAATAATTTAATTATGATTCTAAGCAATCTGTTAATTTCTTAGAATTACTGAGGGTTTAGAATTCTATCTATTAGGAGAAGGGGTTGGCGGAAGGGGGGTGCCTCTGGAATTCCTGTCAATAGGTAGGGCATGGGGCCAACATCTGAGCTCTGAAATGGTTCTGGGATGTTGGCAATGTACCTAGCAGCCTACAGAACAGTACATAAGGTTCAAGGCAAGAGCCTGACACACAATGGAGAGTCCAAAGGCTCAAGGAGCCTCAACTGTATTTGTGCATCCACGTTCAGCCAAAGGCTACCAGATATGCATTTCTGCATAGCGATGAACTACAAAGTCAAGCCTTCCTAGATGGTAAGGCTATTCCTGCTGTTAGGACCTGGGATTCAGCACGGGGGCCTGTGTACCTGTGGCAGGCGCCCCATGCATATAGTGTTGAGGAAAGAAAACTGCTAGAAAGCAGGAGAAAAGGAACCAAGGCAAGCTTCTCACATGCCGTGGCCTGAGTCCAGTGGAGTAGCTGCACCAAGACACTGTGCTTCCTACGAGTCCCACAACAGAGGCTACTGCAGAACGAGCAGATTCCATGGGCAGACGCACTCAGATGACCAAGTGAACAGTTAGGTAACATAGTAATTTTATACTTTCCATTTTTTAATGTGTTATGTCTTTACTCAGTATAAATACTATTGCTTCTACACTTGATCTTAACCAAAAGGCCAAGAAACGACACTACTGTAGAGTCTAAATGAATGAAACATTTATTTCCCAATAGAGCCAACTGCCCACTTCGTTATTTCTCTTCATATTTCATTTTTTGTTTCCTGAAATATTCACAAAGCAGCTCCGTGATCATAAATTGTTGCCTGGGAAATGTTTTAAAATGTTAAATAATTTATATTGCTCTTAAATATTTACACATGCATAGGTACAGATATAAATGTGCCAAGCTAAGATACAGTTCTAATTCCTTACACGTACAACTGGATGGTGGAACACTAAAGTTGCAAACATTTTCCATTTTTGTGAAAAAACATGCAAACGAGATAGAGGTACATTTTCCAAACATTAATAGTTCAGCTTTGCTTACTTTTTGTGTAATATCAGAGCTTGTTCACCTTACTGATTGTAAGATCGTCTGGAGTACTTTTGAAGAAAAGTTACCATTTAGAAGGAACTAGACCACAAGAATTGGATATTTTATCTGTATCACTTATATTGCATGAATACAGATTCTAATCTATACACGTTTCTTCCTCTAGACCAAGAACCGGTGAGGGGCACTCCCAGCCCACAGCTGGCCGCCTGCTCTGTGGTGGGGTTTCCTGGCGCAGGGCGGTGCTCATCCACTCGTACGTTATATACAGTCGCCTTCACAGCACAGCAGCAGAGCAGCGTACGTGAGGTAAAATATTTCTGTCTTGTCCTTTAAGAAAACAATTTATTATAAATAGCATCAATACACACTGTGTTAATGAAAACTAACAAATATAAAAAGAAAACAACCTGCTGATGCGTGCCCTAAATTGCCATCAACAGAGCATGGATTACATGGAAACATGAACTCTAACATCACTAGTGGTCACACTAGCATGAGGCATGTTTTGTACAGTGAATAGGTAATAATTTATGGAATAAGTATTTTTACTCTGCATCGAATTCCTCAACATTAGACCTGAATATTAGTTGTATTTGGTATATTTGATTTTTTTTTTTTTTTTATGGCCGGCTCAGCCTGCCCTGGGGGTGATGCCGGGTATCGAACTGTGGTCCCTGCAGTTGCCTAAGGTTTCCTAAGCAGGTGCTTTAGATCGCTGAGCCATCTCACCGGCCTGGTATATTTGACTTTTACATATTTTCAGATTAGGCCATTCAGAAAGTATAGCTATTAGATTGCTCAATTCCTAACTTGTAAACATTGAGACAGATGGTATGAGAGCCTCCATGACAACTCTTATCCTAGAGCTTGCAAACAATGGAAACAGGATGGAGGAGGAGGACTCCATCTTTCCAGGAAGTATAGGTTGTAAATAAGAGGTATTTTTGTCAGTATTTGGTTATTATTGTTGCATTATTTTTTGCTTTGTTTTGTTTTCAAAAGAAAAAATACAACCAGGTGTGGCGGTGCACACCTGTCATCTCAACACTCAAGAGACTGAGGCAGGAGAATCACCACAAGTTCAAGGCCAACCTGCACTGCACAGTGAGGCCTTTTCTCTAAAATAAATGAATAAAAATTTTAAAAAGAAAAAAAAATAATAATAAAATAGAGATTCAAAACAGTAAGAGTTACAATAATTAATACATTCCTTATTTCTTCATAGTAACTATTCAGAGTATAAGATATAAGCATGAGATCTTGTCCAAGCGCCATTAGTACAAACATTTCTTCTCAATGAACTAAGAGAGACTAGCTGTATAACTGTCTTAACTATCTTGTATAGAGAAACATTTATTTCCTTTTCCCTTTCTTCCTTTCAGAAGCTGAATGACCAGGAAGGACGCTGGACTAGGTCAGCCTACTCAACCACTGTTCGTGAGGACCTGTTAGCTCCAGGCTCTGCATGAGATTCCATAGAGAGGGCAATTCTGTGACTCAAATGGAGCAGCTGAAAATGCTGGCGTGATCAGCCCGGCCCCTACGGTCCCAAATGTACACATTCAGAAACAGTCTAGTGGGCGGTCTGGCTCTGCTGTTGAGAAAGCTCTAGTCAGACACACAAATTCAGATGCTAGAGCTGCAGGAGGAAACCTGGGAAGGTACCCAAGGACAGACAGTCCGTGGCCTTCGCAGTTCATCTTCAGAAGGGAAGCTTAAGCCATCTTGTTAACACAGATTCCCCAGAGAAAATCGAATTTCATCTAATCAGTTCACCAAAGGCAAAAGATGAAATTCTGACAAATTAAATGAAAATGTAACATAGGCCGCTCTTTGTCGGAGTCCCTTCCTGGTTCTCGTCTCGGCCCAAGAAATCTAAACTTATAGTCCTAAAACCACATTATTGGAATTCCACCAAGTTAATTCCAGTCTACCACTCCCAGTGCAAGCCACGGCAATAGCAAAGACACTAAGACATATAGATATAGATATAGATATAGATATAGATATAGATATAGATATATATAGTTATTGGGGAGCCAAGGGGCTCTAAGTCCAGTCACAAAGATGGCACTCTGGAACAAAAGAGAGCGACCCGGGGCCTCACCCAGTTTTATTCAATGGAGGAGTGGCTTGAGGAGGAATGACCGAGAACTGTGGGAGGTAGGTGAGTACTGTGAGCTGAGCTAGGTGAGGGCCTACACTTACCTCTGCCATATGCAGAGAGGATATGCAGAGAGAGTAATCTGCATGATGCTACTGGGATAGTATCTGATGTTTTTGGCAGCTCGGTGCTTCAGCTTTGACGTAGTCTTTCAAGCCCCAGGAAGTCATAGCCCCTATCTCCAGGCTCAATCCCAGTCAACAGCATGGAGCACTGGCTCTTCCTCCTGTGTCTCGACATGGCTCACATTAAGGAGCAGCAGGTGTAGGTTACCAGGGGAACACATATGCCACCTTCAAAGACTATCACCAGCACCTCAGCTGGTGAGGTGACCAGTATACATTGCTTAACGCCAATTGAAAGGATAAACAGAAGTCCTAGCCAGCTCTGTACATATCAATAAAAGGAAATAGAGTCAGGCTCAGTCAAAATAGAGACAGTCGCTCTTCCTTCAAGGAGAGCTGGCCAGGCAGTCCTCCAAAACTCTAGAAAGAAAGAAGAAAGGAAAGAAAGAAAGAAAGAAAGAAAGAAAGAAAGAAAGAAAGAAAGAAAGAAAGAAAGAAAGACTGATTTCAAAACCTGATTCTCTGATTTCCTCTTTGAACTGGAAAGTTAAGAAGCCTGGGGGTGGGGGAGCCTGGGCCTGCTTTGATCTATTTTATGGAATCAATTTCTTTTATATCTCTAAGGAATGAATGAAAAGAGAGGTGTCACCAGTGTCTCAACTCATAGGAAAGGGGACAACGCTTCATTTCCTCATGAAAATTCTAGAGCCAGATTTAGGCAAATGACAGTGAACAGCACTGCCCATAGGGTCAGAGAACTTGGTTTCCTTCCGTTCCAGCCATCCCTCCTTCCCAAAAATCATACTTTTTATCTCTCAGTCTTAGCCTAAGGTTATAGAATGGTACTGGTGACAGAAGCACCTAACATATAGTTAGTTCCTCTAAGCCAACCGTACCAAGAAGACCCTCCAGCTAAAGATTGTCAAAGCTGTCAGATGTGTTACAGGTCATTCTGAAAACATCTTGAAAGCCTAGGAAAGTTACATAAATGGCTCAAAGATTCAAAAGATACAGATGAAAGTCTATAACTCAGCAATCTCAACTTG
This sequence comes from Capromys pilorides, assembly GCA_004027915.1. NCBI lineage: Eukaryota > Metazoa > Chordata > Mammalia > Rodentia > Capromyidae > Capromys > Capromys pilorides. The sequence continues at coordinate 421 of PVKN010042653.1, read as the reverse complement.
GTTTGCTTGCTTGTTTATTTCGGTACCGGGTATCAAACTCACGACCTTGGGTTTACCAGGCAGACGCTTACGTCACTGAGCTATCTTCCCCAGTCCTTCAACTTTAATGTGGTAATGTTTTCTGTTGCACCAATCGACATGATGGTAACATGAATAATTGAAGAAATTTTCTTTGTGACTCATGTGGAAAGCCTAATTTTCACTCCATTGTCTGTGGTGTAAGGCACAGTAACTTTTTAGAAAATTTACCTTTGTGTTCTGGCTATTTTCTTTTTTCTTCTGGATGCTTAAGACAGAATCTCACTATGTGGTTCAGGCTAGCCTTGAATTCAAGGTGATCCTCCTGCCTCAGCCTCCCAAAGTCTGGGATTACAAGAGTGCACTATTGCGCCTGTGCTTGGTGATTCTCTGAAACGCCTCT
>PVKN010042652.1:0-10363 GCA_004027915.1 Capromys pilorides | reverse complement strand
AAGAGAAATTGCTGGAGCAAATGGAATTTATATTTTCACTTTTTTTTAGGAATCTCTATACTGCTTTCCATAGTGATAGTAGTAGTTTATATTACTACCACCAGTGTAGAAGATTTTCTTTCCTGCTACACCTTTGCCAGAACTTGTTATGATTTCTTAGTGAAAGCTGTCTTTCCTGAAATAAGATGGAGTCTAAGAGTTCTAATTTGCATTTTTCTGATGTCCAGAGATATTGAACATTTTTGCATGAACATATTAGTTACTTATACTTCTGAAAAGTGTCCTCTGATTTTTAGTCTATGAATTTCTTTTTGAATTAAAAATGTGCTGTAAATATAGGTATGCATATGGTTCTGTAATATGACATCTTTAATTCTTTCCAAAAGATACCTAGAAGGGGAATATCTGAGTCAAACAGAAGTTTATTTGTTTGTTTATTTATTTATTTATAGGTTAATCTCCACAGTGGTTTTAGTAGCTTGCATTCCTTACCAATAATGTAGAAGTACTTATTTATCCTCAGAGCCTTCGCAGAATTTTTCATTGCTTGATTTCTTGATGACAGCTATTCTTTCTGGAATAGTGTCTCAATACAGCTTGAACTTGCATTTTTCTCTAATGGCCAGTAAAGTTGAACGTTTTTATGTATTTACAGGCCACTTGCACTTCCTCTTCTGAGAAATGTCTACTCATAAGTGTAAAATGAATTTTTATAGGCAAAATATTATTGGTTTTTTTAATCCTTTCAGCTACTCTGAAATTTGGTGAATGATGAAGAAGAGATGTCTCTGTGCTATTTTGTGGCAGTCTACTAAGTGCTATTTTAAAAGAGGCAAAGAAATATATATATATATATCTCATTCAGTTGTATTGGGGAAGGAGGAAAAAGTAAAATTTAGTCAAGGCACTCTTGGATGTCTGCTTCTTAGAGACTGAAAGAAACTGCAATCAGACAGCTGATCCTCAGTATTCATGGATTGCATATTTGAAAATTTACCTTTGCAAATAGAAATATTTCATATTAATGAATTAATATTTCATATTTAAAATCAATGCTCACAAAGTGTATGAAGCCATCAACAGATATTCTACCTTTTAGATTCTACCTTTTAGAATGGGAATACTTATTCTGTGCCATTGGAATAGTTGATGAACTGTGTCAACTTGAGAATTGTAGAAGCTTAACTAAATCAGCTCAGCAATCTTGGACTTGGAGTGTGGAGAACCCACCTTAGGGAAGCTCTTCTACACCCTGTAGTAGAAAGGCAGCTCATCACCTGGATTATGTAAAGGGAACACAGGAAAGCAGTGACTGGCTTCTGTTCTTTGGAGGAGCTCATCTTTGACATAGCTTAGATGTTGTCTCCTGGCTTTTAAAAAAATCTTTGCCTTCTGATGTGGATCCTTCAGCCTTCCATCCATAGACCCTTCCGCTGTCTAACATATACCCATCGACCTCCTGATATGGACTTTCATGGAGCACTACAGCCAGCTCCAGACACCCCTGTATCCTTCCTCATCCCATTCTGTGGGTGGCCATTATAAACCAATCTTGTACTTTGTTATACATTTATGTATCTTATGTTACATCTTTTTGTTCTGTAATGTGCTGAGTGATACAGCTATCATATTGGAAATATTTAACTTTCTTTTCATTTGTAAGGGAGCTCCCAGCCAACGGTTTACCTTAAATCTAAGAAAAGTCTTTGGATTTGGACTTTTTCAGTACTGTTGAAATTTGGAGGAGTTTGGAAACTGTTAGAGATGGACTGAATGCATTTTGCATGAAGGGATGCACATGAGTCTTTTGGGGACCAGGGCAGGAATGGTATGGCTTATATCTCAATGCATTAGAGCCTTTTGAACTCATAGGTGGGGCCTTGGAGGTGCTGACTGGGTTATGGGTGTGTAAGACTTGTTGTTGGTTTAGTTTCCTCATTTCTTTTGCGGCTGGGTACAATATTGGAAGGTGGAACCTCCTTGGAGGAGTTACTTCACTGGAGGTGTGGCCTGGAGGAGTACAGAGCCCTCCTCCTCCAACCCTTATCCCTCTCTATCATCTCCTTCTCCTCTCCTGTTCCCTCTGCCATGCTGCCCTGCCTAGGAGCCCGCTGACTGTGGACTGAAACCTCTACAAATTGTGAGACAAAATAAATCTTTTCTCCTTTAAACAGTGGGCTCCAGGTACAGTGCCTCAGTGGTGAGAAAGTAGCTGCTGTGCCTGGCCACATTTAACGCATTCCTTCTGAACTTTGATTTTAGGATCTGTTGGTAGTGGGTAGGTAAACACTGCGCTAATATCAGAGGATACCTGTTTTTTGGAATAATATTGTAAGGAATTCATTTTAAAAGATCAACCAGTGTTACACTGGATATGTGGAAAATATCTAGACAACCAAAGATCTCTCTATTTAGCTTGTATTCTCCAGGGTGACTCTAGACATGCTTAAGACTTGTTGAAGGTTGCAATGATTATTATTTAAGCTACAGAAGAAACTTTCATAATGGTCATTAGTGCACAGGTGTAAGGTAGGCCATTAGCAGAAGATTAAATTGTTGCTTTCCTACCAGAAAAACCCATACAGTTTGTTAAAAGGTTGCAGACTATGTGTAAAAATAATAAATAGTTGAATTGGTCACAGACATACTGCTGGCTTAGATGAATAGCAACTGCAAAACCATTCTAAGAAGCAAAGGCAGCATTTTAGCCTCACTTAAATGACTATGAGTCTCACTCCTCTTGTAGCTCTCGCTGCTGTCTTTTTGCCAGCACTGCTCCTACAGCACTCTTGGTGGTAGTTTCCATGGCTTCTCTTTTAGACCAGATTTGTTCCCTCTTTGCAGTTTTCTTTAGACAATCCATGTTTCTGGCTTTTCCAAACTTCTGGGGTTTCCACTGAATAGGCTTCTCACTCTCTGCTTCACACACTGCCCTCTCAGGGGCACACTGCCTGGCCTCCCAGGCCTTCTTCTGAAATCAAGGTGAAAGCTTTCTTAACCTAACAACTCTTGCATTCTCAACGCTCCTAAAACCACTGTCACATGGATGATGCTAAGGTCTGCTGCTAGCTGGAGCAGTAGCCAGGCTTCCTTCTCTCTTGGTTGTAGGGGTGGAGTGCTTGGACTGATGAACACTCTGACCTTGATTCTGAGAAACAAATTCTCCATGCTAGTGCCATTTTGGAACCTGGTTTGGCCACTACTGCCATTCTGATACCTGGGTCTCTGTGGCTTTATTCTCAAGGCAAAGCCTCTCTCCTTTGCAATTCTGGGGCTGCAAAGGGCGGAAAGCTGCCACCTCTTGTGATGCCCTCAGGCCATCCTTTTGATTTTCTTGTTCCTTCACAGCAAAGGCTATCCTTTCAGCTCAATCTTTGCAGTTCACAGCTCTCCTGATGCTTCCTTCCTGGCCAAACTCACAATATTTTAAATCATCCTTCTTGGCTCTTTGCTCTTGATTTTCAACGTAAATCTGGCTAAAGGCTGCAAATAAGAACCATGCCACTGCCCCAATAGTGTGCTGCTTTGAAATATCTCTTGAAAGAGTAATCAGTCCACCGTACTTTATCTCAGTCTTAGGCAAAGTCTTTGGACACAAGCAAAATTCTGACAGACTTTCAGCCAATCCATAGCATAAATCATCTGGAGTCCAATCACCAATGCTGTCCTTTTTCCCAGCAGAAACCTCTTCAGCCTGGTATTTACAGGCAGACCTTCTGTCAGTCTTCTGGTCTAAGCTCTGACAAGAATCTCCCCTGCAGAACAGCCAAAGCTTTTCCAGCTCTTCACAAGTAGAGGACCTCCCCAAACTTTTCCTATCTCTTCCCATAAGCTATTCTCAAAGACTTATAATCCACATGGTCAGGTTAGTCCCAGCAATGACCCCACTTCTCTGGTATCAAATTCTGTCTTAGTTACTTTTCGCTTGTTGCTGGGACAAATATCCGACACCCAAAATGAAGGAATGAAAGGTTTATTTAGTTCAGTTACTGGAAGTTTCAGTCCATACTTGGCTGGATCCAAAGCAGAGAGAAGCACATGGTAGTGAATCAGCGACAATGGTGACAGAGGCAATGGAACAACCAGGGGAGCAGAGAGTAACAGCCTGAGTTTGTCTCTCAGTCTCTCTGCATATTACATTCAGGCTCTCTGCCTCAGCCTATTCACCTTAGGCCACATCCATTATCCCGGAAGAACTCAGACCCATTGTCCCATCAATACTAAAACACGTAATTCCAGTGGATCATGAATCAAGTCTCAAACTCTAGAAGTCCCTGCCCCATGATTGCATGAGGCTTTAGGGGTACAATTAGACATAAACCATAACAGCTAGAAAACATCCTTGATTTCCCTGAAAAAGCTTCCTTAGTAGAAATATCAATTTCATAGATAATTCTGATGAGGGTGAGGAAAAATAGAGGGGCTGGGAAGACAGCACAGCAGTCTGAGAAACTTCCTTGAAATTGTAAGGACCTGAGTTCAATATCTGGCACCATGTGATATACTGGTGTGTAACTAGGTGTGGTGGTATACACCTGTAATCTCATCCTTGGGGAGGCTGAAACAGGAAGATCACTATGAGACTGAACTGCATAGCAAGATCCTTTACCAAACAAACAAATAAATAATAATTTAAAAAATAGATGGAGAATTTCAGAGAGAGTTTTATTACCTTAGTGAGTTTCTACTTCACAATGAATACTGGTAGAAGTGAGAACACTAATGGTACTCCTGAACCACATAAAACTGAGAAAAATGTCATTGAAACCTGAAGGACAGATGACTCTTGTTATAGAATGGCCTAGGACTTGGCTAAATTGTTGTAGGGACAGATATCAGCTTATATAGTTAGTCAGGATGAGAACTGTACCAATTAACTTCTAGTTTCAAAAAACCTTATGGAAATTCTTAGGACCATCGCCTTAACCATCTTCTGTATATGAGTGCATCGTTTTGTCCCTGCCATGTTTCCTAACTTTTCTTCTTGCTCTCTGTTGTTTAATCCTTAAGTTCTCGCTTTCCATTTAACTGTGTTATGTCTTTCCACTTTTATTTCTTCTTTTGAGTTCTTACACTAGGGATACTATATGACATTTACACATGTGAGTCTGGTTTATTTCACTTATGAATATATTTTGAAGTTGCACCCACTTATATATGAAGGCTTCAAGTTTATAATTCTTTATAGCTGAGTAATAGTCCATTGTATAACAACACTCCATGTTTTTCACTCATTTCTGCAGATGATGGACATTTTGGTTGTTTCCAAGATTTGGCTGTCACAAATTGTGCTGCTATGAACATAAATGCACATATCACTGTGATATGATGTTTTCAGTTCTTTTGAGAAAAATCCTAGTAGGGAGATACCTGAATTGAATTGGATTTCCAGTCCAAGACTTTTAAGGAGGCTCCACACTGATTTCCATAATGATTGTACCAGTCTACATTCCCATCAGCAGTGGAGAATAGTTCCTTTCTCCACACAGCCTCTCCAACATTTGTTGATTTCCTTATGACAGGGTGGTATCTCAGTGTTGTTTTAATTTGCATTTCATAGATGGCTAGTGATATGGAGCATTTTTTCATGTACTTATTAGCTTCTAGTATTTATTCCTCTGAGAAATGTGTGTTCATCTCAGATGTTCATTTCTGGGTTGGATCTTTAAATTTGAGGGCCCTAATGCTTTTCAGTTCTTTATAAATTCCATAGAGACAACCTTTGTCTGAGTCCTTGTTAGTTAAGAATTTTTCCAAATTTGTGGTTTGCCTTTCCACTCTGTTGGTAACTTCTTCTGATGTGTAAACCTTCTCAATAAAAAGAGGTCCTAGTTGTTAATTCTTTCAAGTATTACCTGTGCAGTTTGATTTATGCTCATGAACTATTTGCCTAACCCTATGTCCTCAAGATTTCCTCCTAGATTATTATTATTTTTTTACATTTTAAGCAAGGTTCTACAGGGTGTTCAGGGTCTTTCACTACTAGATTGTGCTCAGGATCTGCCTGTTTACAGCCTCCCAAGAGCTGGGATTATAGAGGTGTGCCTTCATGCCCAGTTTCAATGGCCATCTCTGCTTGCCTCAGGAGATGGGCCCAGCATGGTAGGCCCAAGGATTGAACCCCTGACTCCTGTGCCTACTTGCAGGTGCTTTAATCTGCTGAGCTATTTGAACAGTCTTTTCTCCTACTTTCTCTTCCAGATTTAGTGTTTCTGTTTAGATCTTTAATCCATTTGACTTTAGTTGAGTGCATGGTGATATACTTGGGTCAAGTTTCAGTTTTTGGCATATCGAGAGCCAGTTTTTCCAGCACTATTTGTTAAAGATGCTATCTTTCTTCCTGTAAGCATATTTGACCTCTTTGTCAAAGGTAAGGTGGCTGACTATGTTTGTAGCAGCATTTGCATCTCATAGTCTATTCCATTGATCCTCAGGCTTATTTTTTACCAGTACCATGCTGATTTTATCACAGTAGCTTTGTAGTACAATTCCAAGTCAGGAATTGTAATGCCTCCTGCCTTGTCTTTGTTGCCCACGATTGCCTTTGCTATGATAGGTCTTTTCTGGTTCCGAATAAATTGTGGGAATGATTTCTCTAGGTCTGTAAGGCATGTTGGTGATATTTCAATAGGGATTGCATGAAATCTGTATAATAATTTTGAGAGTATGGTCACCTTCACAATGTTTGTTCTTCCTATCCAGGAGCAAGGAATATATTTCCATTTTCTGAAATCCTCTATGATCTCTTTTTTTCAGAATACTGTAATTTTCATTGAACAGATCTTTTCCTGACTTAGAGTAATTCCTGAGTATTTCATTTTCTGTGGTGCTATTGTAAAGGGTTTTGTTTCTCTAATTTTATTGTCAGTGTGTTTGTTATCTGTGTAGAAGAATGCTATTGACTTTTGGGTATTGACTTTGTATCCTACTATACTACTGAATTTGTGTAATAATTCTAGTAGCTTCTGGGTAGAGTTTTTTACATCTTCCAGGTAGAGTACCATGTCATCTGCAATTAATGATAGTTTTTTTTTTTCAGTACCAGAAATTGAACTCAGGATCCTGCACTTGCCAGGTAAGTGCTTATTTTACTGAGCTATCTCCCCAGCCCCTATTGTTTAACTTCTTTTTTTAACCTATTCTTATTTCTCTTATTTCTCTCTCTTGTCTAATGGCTCTAGCTAACGATTTCAGAACTATATTGAATAGGAGTGGTGACAGAAGTAGCTACCCTAAGGATAGCAATGTGTAGTACTAAAGCCATGCTTGGAATACCTATCATTCTGGTCTTCTAAATGTTTACTTTTTCTAATGTCATATCAATTATTGCTATACTCTCTCTGAAGTCAATGTTTGTTTTAAAAAAGTTAATAAAAGAGAATAAGAGACAAGAAAAAAGTCATAGGACTGTCCTGTCACATTTTTGCATCTGGTTAGATTTCTAAATTTTGTGTAAAAATGTGTAATTGATTTTTTGACATTCTATAGGCCAGGAGTAGAGCATCATGCATAGAATGTGCACATGAGTTATGGTTTGAATGTATTTCTCTAGGTTAATTTGAAAAACTTAATCTGCAAACTCATGTTAATGGTAATTGGAAGTGGAACCTTTGAATAGATATTGAGTCATGCAAGTTCTATCCATGTTAGTGGATTAAGCCACTGGCATTTCAATGAATTAATAAGGAAATGACTTATTTTTGACAAAGGAGTTCTCTCTAGCATATGTTTGTGCTGTCTTATCATGTGATGTCTTTTGGCATGTTAAGATGCAACAAGAGGTCTGTAGCCAGGTGCCAAGCAGATGCTGGATTATTATTTGTGGACTTCCTAGCCTCTAGATCCATGAGCCAAATAACCCTATACCTTTTATGAATTATACAGCCCGGGAGAATCATTTGTAGCAACTGAGAAAAGACTAAGACGAAGTGTTAGTATAGAGAGGAGACACTTTAGGACAGAAAACAAGAAACCACCTTCCTGATAAAGACCTGAGGAAAGTCACTGTGGCTGATGGTGAATGATACACAATAAGGCAAAGGAAAACACATGGTTAGGGGAAGACAGGAGAACATGAAAGACTGGGGCCACTCACACATAGGCAGAAACTAAGGATGAAAGAGCCATGCCTTTTTAATTTTTTTTATATATGTGTTTGGTACAGGGTCTCACTATGTAGCTTGGACTCATAGTAATCCCACTGTTGTCAGCCTCCACAGTGCTAGGATTACAGGCATGCACTACTAGTCTGGGTCTCAGTGGCCAGCTCAGCATGCTCAGGAGGGCAGTGCTGGTGCAATTGAACGCCTGCCCCTGTGCTTGCCTAAGCAGGTATTCAGTCTACTGAGCTATCTTGCCAGCCCTAAAGATCCATGGCTTCTTTAACATTGTCTTTGGAATGCTTTTTGATATCTGCCTCCAGGATTTTAAAACCCAGCTAAAGAAAATCTTCCACTCTGACTTGTCCTGCTTTATATTCATGATTATAAACTTCAAAAAGCCATCAGAGATTCCTGGAAATCCTACTGCATTTTTTTAGTCCCATTAGATTTTTTTCCCACTATCCTATATCAAGAATTAGTTAACTATATAGCTTAGGAGCCAAAGATATCTCTCAGCCTGTTTATGAAAGTAAAATGCTATGGAAACACAACCATGCTCATTTGCTTACGTATGAATTTTGCCACCTTTATAACTACACTCCAGAAACTGAATAGCTAGGAGAGACTGTCCACCAGAAATCCTGAAATATCTGTGATCTGTACTCCAAGAAGTTTGCTGGTCTCAGTATTAGATGCCTGTTACATATTTTTTTTGTTCACAAAACTTCAACTCTTCTTCCTTCCTTTACTCTCAGCTAGTAAATTTAGCTTTTGTTTCAAAGAAGGGCAGAGGGACCAGCCAGAGAGCTCAGTGGACTGAAGCTCCTGCTTAGGCAGGTGCAGGGAGCTGGGTTCAATACCTCAGTGTACCGTGTCAGGCCTGTCTCCCAGGGCAGGCTAAGACCCAAATGAGACTGGGATGAAAACAGGAGAAACACTATGAGTCCAATCTGTGCAGTGAGACCCTGTAAACCCTGTGCTAAATACATTTTAAAAAATCAAATAAGAGCAGAAGAAAGCATAGGAGAATTTTGACAATTGTTCCTGACATGAAGTATATTAGATTCTTGCATGTTTTTAGACACTGCTCCCATAATCAGTCTGTCTCACTATCATTTGCCCCACTTTCTCTTCTGACTCTCAACTTTTTCCTTAAGAGTGAATCATTTCTATATCCCTTACAATAAACCCTCTTTTTTTCACGTCCCAGATTTCTATTCAGCTACTACTCACGTTTCTTCTGTTTTATTGCTTTTTGATTTTTTCATAATTTATGAGAAGTTTTCAAAAGATTTACCTCCACTTACAGTCCCTATTTCCATTTCTTTCATTCTGGCATGAAACGGTCCCACAAGCATATTCTTGTCAAAGTCAATAAGGACTTATTTGCTGTTCACTTTCTCCATCAAATCGCACATCCGTTCTAAGAAGCATTTGAGAGGACTCCTCATTCCCTTCACCTTGAAGAACTTCCATTGCTTAGCATCTCAAAATCTTCTTGATATATGTTTTTTACTTACTGATTTCTGATTTTCTGGGCCCCTTGTGAGACAGCCTGGTTTCCTAATCTTGTCAACATCTTTCCCGCAAGACAGTTCTCTTGCTTGTGCTCGATGTGTAAAAATCTCTTGATACTTATGGTCTCTGTATATCAAATATTACCCTTGCTTTGGAAGATTCTTGGATTTACTTTTTTGAACTCAGGATTCATATTTCTCTATTCATCTGTTTAACTACTGTAAATTAAAGTTTTGAAAAACGATATGTTGATTTTCTCCAGGGAGCTCCTGCCTCTCAATTTAAAGCATGGCTCCTCTATTTTTCTAGCTCTGCAGACCAAAAGCTCTGAAGTTCTTCTGCAAGATGTTTGTTTTTTTACCTTTTCTTGTATCTCAAAAGTACTACTTTTTAATAAATATATTTCTTCTACTTTATTCAAATATGTTCTCCTATCTGATTTTTATAGTAACCTTCTAGGTGGTCTACCTTCTATCAGCCTCACCTCTCTATATTTTCTCAGAATTTTCCAGTGGCTGTGTGGAATATCCATCAAGTAACTTTATCTTATGTAATACAGGTACAAGGAACAAATATCACTTTGAAATTAGCAATTTGGGGAGAATTTGACTAAAGTTCTATTTATGAAACTATGAATAAAAAAAGCAAAAATGTCAAAGGAAAAGAAATAATATGGGGGAGTTACTACCCATAAAATTGCAGAGATGAAGGCAGGAAAGTATTATTAGAACCTCAAATAAAGA
>PVKN010042651.1:0-10364 GCA_004027915.1 Capromys pilorides | reverse complement strand
AATGAGAAGAGAAAGAAGGGAGGCAGTGGCTCTGTCAATAACAGACAGAGTATATTCCAGAGGAGCACATTCGGAGACTCCACGCTTCCTTCTCAATAATTAAGTGTTGAAAACTAGATAGAAAATAAACAAGAACGTAAAACAATCAAATATCTACCAACAATCAACATTTATAGAACACTGCGCCCCAAAACAGTAGAAGACTCACGGTTTCTCAAGTGCCCACAGAGCACATTCCAAAGTAGACCATTAAAGAAATTTTCCCAGGTTTAAAATAATTGAGATTACATAGCTTGCATTTCCTAATCAAAATGAAACTAAACTAGAAACCAATAACTTGAAACAAGAAAATTCAGCTTTTTTAAAAATAGCAGTTAATGTTTAGAATTTTCACCTCGACTAACTATGTGCTGACATCTATGATCTGAGCAACTACACCAAGGACAGCAATGTGTAACGCAAAATCCATGGTAGAATGACTGTCACCGTGGTCTTCTAAATGTGTACCATTCCTAATGTCTCATCTAAGTAACACACGACTGAAAGAAGATTCAAGGGCCATTTAAAATATATATCAAACTAAATTAAAATGAAAACATAAAATGTCAGATTTGGGGGGACACAGGTAAATTAGTGCTGAGAGAAAAATTCATACCAATTAAAATATGTGTTAGAAAATATTAACAATAGTAATCTCAAGTGATAATCTAAGCACCCACTTTAAGAACCCAGGAAGTGAAGGTGTACAACCAGAGTAAAAATAAAGAACAATATAAAAGATACATAACAGGAAGTAGGGAAATAGGCCAATCTCAGAGGAAAAGGTCAAGAGGTGGAGGAAAGGCAGAGGAAGGGAAGAAATAGCATGTGGGAAATGGGAACCCGGATGTGCGGTGACTCTGTACCAACTCCACACAAGGTAAACTACAAAAGTACTCAAAAAAAGAGGGGGATCAAGAGATGGTGGAGGGACAGGAAGGGAAGGGCAAAGGCATGAACAAAAGAGTTAAGGTATAATATAATATAATATAATATAATATAATATAATATAATATAATATATATTCCCACAAGGAATATTAATGCTACATTAACATTACGTAGTACCATACACATATGCTAATAAACTAAAATATTAAATCAAAGAACCTAGTAATAAAGAGAAAAACAAATCCAAAGCCAATAAAAGGAGTAAAATCAAAGATAAGAGCAGAACGATGAAGCCAAAATCAGGAAAAAAAAAATTAGTGAAGCGAAGATTTGGTTCTTGAAAAGACCACCAGAGGGCGTGGGGTGCAGCATAGCCCGTGCTACTGTGAACAAGGGCTTGGGTTCAATACCCACCAACTCAGAGAAGAAAGGAAAGGAAGAGAAGGAAGGATGTGTGAAACTGACCCAACTGTAACAGAACTGACTGAAGCAGAGAGAAGAAACAAATTATCAATGCTGGAAGTGAGCAGAGGCTGTCCCCAGACCCTAAGGCCACCAAAGGATAGTAAAGAAACACTGCACATAACACATGTGAATGCAAATGACACCTGAATTGGCCAGGCGAAATGACTAATTCCTTGGACAACAAACAACTACAGCCTACCAAATATAAAGCAAACTGCTTTGATGGCCTGAAATGATCAAGGAACTTGAGTTTATAATTTGGCTTCCAAAAAGAAATCTCCAGGCCCAGATGACTTCACTGATGAATTTTGTCAATTGCTCAAAAAAGAATTAGTCCCAATTCTACATAGTTCTTCTAGTACACAGAAAAGGAAGAACATTTCCGGCTTCACTGTACGGGGTTTGTGTTACTCTACAGCATACAAAGACACTGCAAGAACACTAGCGAACCATCTCTCATAGCTATAAACACAAAACTCCTTCAAATGCTAGCAAATAGAATTCAACGATGCATCAAAAGACCTGTACGGCCATATGTTAATGGCTCACATCTGTAAGTTTGTGCCCTGGACGCTAACGCAGGAGAATCACAAATTTAAGCCCAGCCAGAACAGCTTACCAACTTACTGACACCTGAACTCTAAATTTTAAATTTTAAAAGGATTGGAGATTTAGCTCAATGCAAAAGGACCTGGTTTGAATCTTCAATATCATACATACAAAAAAAGAAAATCAACCATACAGTGTAATAAGTAGGGTCTGCTCTAGGAACTCAAGGCTGTTTCAGTACTCATAAATCAATGTAGTCCACTCTACTGACAGCATAAAGGTGAAAAATTACATGATACAATCCATCAATGAACAAAAAAGTTTGACAGAATTGAACACTTCTGTTATTCATTGTGCTACTGCAACTTAAAGGAGAGGTTTATTTTAAAGCATGGTTTCAGAGAGTTAAGTCCATGTTTGGCTAATTCCAAGGTACAAGTGACATGATGGACCAGCACAGTGAATAAAAGCTGCTCCACCTATGCCAGCCAGGAAATGAGGACAGGACAGGAGGGAGGATCCAGGCCACACACACACACACACTGCTCCAGGTCATCCCCTCAGTGGCCCAGCTCCTCCGAACAGGCCCCACATCCTAACAGAACCTTTGACTATGAACTCATCAATGGATTACTTAACAGAGTCCCTCATAATCAGATTTAAAAGCTCTACCTCTGTGATGCTTGTGGGACATCTTAGGTCAAAACTATAACAACTTTCACTTGTGGGAAATATAAAAATTTCCCAAAAGTAGAAATAAAAGGGAGTTTCCTCAGCTTGATAAAAATAAAATTCTATGAAACACAACTAGCACCTACAGTACACTTAACGGTGAGCATTGTTTTCTCCCTAAGATCAGGCACCACCCACACAAGGACGTTTTCTACCACAATCTTGTGTAAACTAATTGCTATAAGTTTTTGCCATAATGAAAGGGAAGAAGAGGAAATGAAAGGATTCGAAGGAATGAAATAAAATTGTCCCCATTTGCAGATGATATGGATATCAGTATAGAAAATTCCATGTAACCAACAAAATAAACAAGAACTCCCAGAGGAAAGGTAAGAAATAATAAGTGAGTTCAACAAAGGTTTCTTTATAAATAAACATACAAAGATCAACTGTACTTCTCTACACTAAAAAAAATAAGATTTAAAATACAAGGTTAATAAATCTGATTTATAAGTGCTCAAAAATTACCCCAGTATAAGTTTAGTGACTCATACATAAAACTCATGTGGTGAAAACTGCAAAATGTTGACAAAGGACATCAAAGAAGACTGCTATGGTTTGTGTCTAGATGTCCCCTAAAGGCCTCTTGTGGCCATGGGAGTGAGCTTTTCAGAGGAAGCTGAATATAGAGGTTGTGACTGATTCGTTGTCTAGTGCTAGGCTTGGAGGTGTGAGCGCTACACCTGCCCTAGGACAGGCAGCTTGTGTACATTATAAGGGATGGAAACTGGGCTCGCTCCTCCTCTTTTGCTCTCATTGTTTTTGTACCTTCCACTGCCGTGAACAGCTCCTGCCGTGAGCTGTTGTCCCGTGCCACACACCCTTGCCTTAGAGCCAACTGATCGTGAACTGACCTGTGAGCTACATAAACCTTTCCCTCTTTGGGGCCAGGGAGATAGCTCAGTAGAATAAGCAGTTGCATGGCAAGTGGTACAAGGTCCTGGCCCCTTGAACTTCAGATGTCAGGGATTTTGTCTCAACAGTGAGAGAAAAGTAAATAAGACAAAGACAAATGAACGGAGAAACACACCATATTTATAGACTGGAAGAGTCAATAGTAAAGGTATCAGTTGTCCTCCAAATAAAACCCAACAGATTTAATACAGTTCCTACCAAAATTCCCACATGATTTTTGTAGCTGTATACAGTTATTCTAAAATGTATAGACAAACAAAGGATCCCCACATTGGGGTTTTCTTTTCTCTCTCTCTCTCTCTCTCTCTCTCTCTCTCTCTCTCTCTCTCTCTCTTTCTGGCTTGGAGCTCTCAATTTATAAGTAGTCCTCTGGTCTTTCACTCAACCTCTTTTCAGACGAGTTTTCTAAATATACACTAAAAATAAAGCTATCGATTTTTCTTAAAAACAAAACAAAACAAAAAAAAGGAGCTAGAATATCTCCAGTAACCTTGATAAAGAAAGATAAAAGGGGCCAGCCAGAAAGCTCAGTGGATTAAAGCACCTGCTTAGGCAGACACAGTGGCTGGAGGTCGATCCCCAGATTGCTGCACCCGGCCCTGCCCCAAGGGCACACTGAGATGGAGATGGAGATTGAGACCGGGTGTAGGGACGTGCGCGCATGCGCCTGTAATTCCAGTGCTTGGGAGGCTGGAAATAGGAGAATCACTACGAGTCCAATCTATGTAGTGAGACCCTATAAACCCTGTACCAAATACATAAAAATGAATAGAATAAAATAAAGAAGGATAAAAGGAGACTAATCTCCCAGTTTCAAGACTTTCTGTGTTGCTAGCCAGGATTGCGTGGTGTGAATAAGAACACAGATACATAAAAATGGAATAGAACAGAAAACATAGAAAGGACCAATATAAAGAGGCAAGGTTGATTTTGACAAAAGCACAGAAATAATGCGGTGGAACAAAGTCTTTTGAACAGTTGACGCAGATGTAAGGAAACATCCTTAGGAGAAAGTATAAATAAGCTTCAACCTAAGCCTTATATCTTATATAAAAATTAATTCAATACAGATCACAAGCTTAATGTAAAACTTGAAACTATAAAAAATTTTAGAGAAAAAAGCAAAACAGCTGCAGGATGTAGGGCGACACAAAATCTTAGACACCACATAAAAAGCATGATCCTTAAAGGGAAAATGGTAAACTGGACTTCACCAAAATTAAAAAATTCCTTTCTCACTAAAATTAATTTAAAAAATCAAATTTAAAAAAAATTAAAAATGTTAAGGGCTGGCCTGACAGCTCAGCGGACTAAAGCATCTGCTTTGGCAGAGCACAGCAGCCAGGATTCAACCCCCATCTTGCAGTGCCCACCTCGCCCCTGGGGTATGCTGAGACCGGTATTGAGACTGGGTGTGGTTGTTCACACCTATAATCCCAGCACTTGCAAGGCTGAAAACAGGAGACTCGCTAGGAGTCCAATCTACATAGTGAGACCCTGTAGACCCTGTCCTAAATCTAGAAAAAAAAAGTTTTTTAATTTTTTTTGGTGAAAGAACTGACTTAAAAGATGAAAGAACAAGCTACAGACGGAGAGAAACTCTTTGCAAACCACATATCTGACGCAGGAGTAGTATTAAAATACACAGAGAATGCTCAAGCTCCAACAGTTAATTAAAAAACCAAGTAGAAACTGTCCATGTAGAGGCATTTCTCCAAAGAGTATGTGAAGATGGCAAACAACTCAGGAAAAGATAGTCAACAGCACTGGCCAAGGTAATGGCTAGTGGGGTAGCTGGTAGCTGGGTGGATCATAGTGAGGAGACCCCAGGCAGTGGGGGCCCCTGCGCAGGCACCTGGTGGTGGGCTGTGAGTGGGATGTCCTGTTGTCACGAGCACTAACAGTATTTGGGGGATGGGCAGGTGCGTACTTCATGCCCAGTTTGGTCTCCTCTCTCCCCAGGGTCTCACTGTTCACAGATGGTGCCCACTCATGTACCCCCTAAACCACAGTCTTGTCAGCACTCAGATCCATGTCCCTATTCAGGGTTGCGTGCCTGTCTTCAGCTTGGCCTAACTTCCCCAAAGCTGATCCAGTGGGCATTGATGGGGAGGAAACTTAAAAAAAAAAAACTAATCATAGCTGGGTGTGGTGGCTCCCACCTGCAAGTTAAAACTAAAATGAGATATCCCTTTGCACCCCTCAAAATGGTTACAATATTAAATTGTGATGACAGCAAATCTGGGCTGATTGGGGCGGCTCAGACCTATACTCCCAGCCCTTGGGTGGCTGAGGTGGAAGGATCGCAGAGAGACTGAGACCAGCCTGAGCTGCATAGTAACACCCTGTCTCAAGGAAAGAAATGTAGGTGAGAGCGTGGAGAAAGCGGAACACTTACACATGCTGAGAACATTTTGGCAGCGGCTCTCAAGTGGGCTCTGGCAACTGGACTCCTGGCGTTTATCCCAAAGACCTGAAAGCGTGCTCCCCCAACGGCACGCGCACAAAAGCGGCGGCAGATTTAGTTGTCATCGGTGAAAACAGGAAGCGCCCAGATGGCCTCGAAAGGATGAGCAAAAGTCAATTCCAGCCACTCATGCTGGGCTGCAGAGGCAGCCAGGTGCCCCTGGGACACAGCTCTGGCTGAGGTCATGAAGATAGGCACACAGCCCTGAGTAAGGACGGAGATCTGAGCGCTGAGAAGACTGTGGCTTAGGGGGTACCTGTGAACAGTGAGACCCTGATTAGAGAGGAGACCAAACTGGGCCTGGATTATGCACCTGCCCATCCCCCAAATATTGTTAGTGCTCGTGACAACAGGACATCCCACTCACCGCCCACCGCCAGGTGCTTACGCAGGGGCCCCCACTGCCTCCTGCCAGGGGCTGCTGAATGCAGAGAAATCTGAGTAGGCGAGAGAGCAAGAGAGCCGGGCCCTAGTCAGACAACATTCAGGAGCACGCTGGGCCCAATGCTTGTGGAAGGAGGGTGTAGAGATCGCTGCAGGGCTTACCTTGCAAGGAAAGAAGTAGGGATGAAGAGGGCCCTGCAGAACACAGCAGAAACTGGGTACTAAGCCAGTCGCTGCATCCTTCCTTCCAGTTATCTGAGGGGCCACATCTTAGGGCAAAAGCAAACCTATTAATGTGCTGATAGTTAGCACGCAGAGATGTAGTGCTTGCAGGAGGGAGAGAGGCTCAGAGAGTGTCTTGGCCATTTTCTCATTTCTGGGACAAAATACCCGACACCCCCAAATTAAAGGAAGCAAGGGGTTTTTTTTGTTTTGTTTTGTTTTTTCGGTGGGACCGGGGTTCGAACTCACAACCTTGCACGTGCCAGGCAGGCACTTGTGCCATAGAGCTATCTCCCCAGCCTCACAATGTTTATTTTAATTCACGGTTTACAGAGGTTTCAGCCCATAGCCAGCTGGCTCCAAGGCAGCAGGGCATAGCGGCGGAGAAGCTGTTTGTAGCATGGCAGGCAGGAGGCAGCAGAGCAGCAGCACCAGCTGCAGTCCTACCTTCCCCATTCATTCCATTCAGGCTACAAGCCTGTTGGGTAATGCCACCCACCCAGTGGGTGGGCCTTCCCGTTATCCACACCCAGAACTACGCCAAGCCAATCAGGGGACTGATTTAGTGATCACACGCCCTTAAGCCATATTAGCACACCCCAGTTCTACTCACCTCCCTATGAGTGCGTGAGACTTTAGAAGAACCTCAAAATGTAAATCGTGTCACAGGGCCATCCAGACTGACAAAGCGCACTCACTGGCTGAGTAGATCATGGGTGGGGGAACCCAGCTCAGAGGCCTTCAATAGGAGAAAACAAGGTGACAACATGCCTCCCAAACTCTTGACTTCCCCAAAGCTGATCCAGTGGGCGTTCAAGGAGAGGAAATTAAAAAAAAACTAAACAATGCCAGGTATGTTGGCGCACGGCTGTGATCCCAGCACTTGGGAGGCTGAGGCAGGAGGATCAGTGCGAGTTTGAGACCAGCCTGGGCTATAAAAGTGAGCTCCAGGCCAGCCTGAACTGCATAATGAGACCCTGTCTCAAAAGACCAAAAAAACCTAAACATGGCTGTTTGTGGTGGCTCACACCTATAATCCCAGCATGCAGGAAGCTGAAGTGGAAGGATTACTATGAGTTGGGGGCCAGCCTGGACTACATAGTGAGTTCAAGGATAGCCTGACCTGCATTGCAAGATTCTGTCTTTAAAAAAAAAATTGAATTGCATGAAGTGATAAGAGAGGAAACAAATCAAAACAAAAACGAAAGATTAAGAGCCATTTAGCAAGATAAAAATAATGATATAGCTACACAGATAACAAACAATAGACTAATGATTAGTGAGTTTCAAGAAGACACAAAGAAAAGGCTGTCTGAGATAACTCACATTTATAAAATATGACCAGTTTAGTAAATAATTAGACTTAATGAAAAAGCATTAAACAATCAAGGCAAAAAAAAAAAAAAATAGTCTGTTGAAAGTATGAAAAGAGCATGAGAACTGGAAGACAGGGGTGACACTGGTCACCACTGGAGACCACAGGGAACTGATCCAGCTGTCTCTAGATGAAGCAAAGACTACCCTAAAAGTAACTGGAGTTAGACGAAAATTAGAAGACAGCACAAATGGCATAAAAATCAATTGATAGCAATAACCGCAGAAATCTTTCCAAGTATGGGGAAAAATTTTTGACAAACAGGTAGAGGAAGCATACAAATCAGTACAATCAAGAAGAACATATCATGGCCAAAGTCTCAAAAGTCCAACAATAGGACAGAACTGTAAAAGCTGTTAGAGAAAAACAACACATCACCATAAATGTAGACCGAGTAGAATCACTGCATATTATTTCTCAACACAAAGCTTAAAGACCATCTTTGAGGGAAGTTCTTTAAGTCCTAAAAGAAAACAACGTTCAGCCTAGATCAATACAGTAGCTCCTTGGCTTATAAATGCTTTTGCTTGTGAAAGACTTGGTTAAAAGCAAAAGCATTTGGCAAAATTTTGTTTCTGACTGAACTCTGCACTGGATAATGAACATGACCATAGTCATCTTTTTGTTTAAATGAAAACTTCTGGCCATTTTCCCCAGAATTTTGGAATAAATTAAGTATATGAACGAAGGCATCAATGTATGTCACGCAAAACTGTCTTTCAAGAATGACAAAAAGATTTGCACTTTCCATAACAATAAGCACCTTAAGAAATTCATGATGACCAAGCCGCTACCTCAAAACATTCTCAAGGATGTCCTAAACAGAGACAATAAACACAGCAGTGCCAAATCACCTACGGCCATGAATAAGCAAGTAGAGTGAACAGTTAGGCAAAAAGAGAATGTAAAAGAGTCCGCAACAGAAAAACAGTTCAATCAGGCAGCCTCTTTCAGTAATAACTATCAATGTAAGTGGCCCAAGTGCCCAACTCAATATAGATTGGCAAAATAGATTTAAAAATAAAACCCAACAGTATGGCTTCATACAAGAAATTCACTTAGTATTTGAAGAAGCTCATAGATTTAAAAGGGGGTGGGAAACACTTTTTCAAGCAGCATCAGTAGCTATGCTATTTTCAGACAAAGTAAACTTGAAGCCACAACTGAGCAAAAGGGACAAAGGTCACTGCATACTAGAAAAGGGAAAAATTCAACAGGAAGAGATAACAATTATAAATATATTTGCATTAAATCCTAGCACATTTAACTTGTTAAAACAAATTCTACTGGATCAAAAAGATCATGTAAACATAATACAATCATAGTGAGAGAACCCAACATCCCACTTTCACAAACAGATCAACTATATTAAAAAATCAATAAAGGAATATTGGAGCAGAACCATACTTTCAAACAAATGGATTTAATAGATATCTATGGAATGGTGAACTCAACAATAACAGAACACAAAATTCTTCTTATAAATGCAAAAATCTTCCTCCCAAAAATAGACCACATAGTAGGTCACAAAGCTTGCTTAATAAGTAAAAAAAAAAAAAAAAATTCAGAATAATCACAGGCATTTTATTAGATCACAGTATAGTGAAACTACAGACCGATGACATAAAAAAACACAGACATTATGTAAACTCATGCATATTAAACAATGCAGTGTTGAATAACTAATTGGTCACAGGAAGAATCAACACTTCCTAAAATCAAGCAATAATGCCGGCACAATACACCAGAACCTATGCAATACAATGAAAGAACTTCTAAGAGGGATTCTTACATTGGTTAATTTGCACTCTGGTAAAACAAAGCAATCCCCAATGATCAACTTAACAATGCACCTTCCCCTTGGAAAAGCAAAAGCAATCCGAACACAAAACTATTATAAGGAAAGTTATTATAAAGATCAGAGGAGGAACAAAAGAAGTTGAGACTGAAAAATAAAATAAAATAAAAGAATTAGTGAAATGAAGAGTTGGTTCTTTGAAAAGATTAATAAAATTGACAAACTTTTAAATAAGCTTTAAGCAAAAGAAGGATTTTTTAAAACTCCTATCAATGCACTCAAAAATGGGGGGAAAAATCGCAACAGATACTTCTGAAATCCAGGGGATTATAAGTAACTGTTTCAAAAAACTGCTCCAGTAAATTGGAGAACTTACAATCCATAAACAGATCTCTGGTTATGCAAATGAATTACCAAAACTGAATCAAGAAGATGTAAAATTACTGAACAGTCTACTAACAGGCAATGAAATTAAGGCAGTAATAATATTATAATAATAATAATAACAATAATAATAATAAACCTGTG
>PVKN010042650.1:0-10365 GCA_004027915.1 Capromys pilorides | reverse complement strand
AGTACAGTTGGGGCCGCAGAGCCACTCACCTGAGCCTGGGCAGTATCCCAGAACCAGCCCCCCAACTCTGTCCTAAAGCCTACTATCCAGAATCAGAGACAAGCAAACCAAACAGCCCCAGGCTCACCTTAGAAAATCCCTCTGTCCCACCTGGAGGCCTGCACAGCAGTGCCTCCATCCTGACCTACAGTAACCCTGCCCGCTGAGTTCATGGAAGGTTCCCGTATGGGCAGTACCTCACACATCCAGTAATAACTGTGAGTTGTGGAGCAGGACCTGGGCAGTAGACACAGCTGATGTGACTCAGCGCCCTGTTAATCATGTCGGTCACGTTCTGGAAGCCCCAGTGGGAGATGCCCTAGACCCAGCACATCGTACATTCTTAAACCTAAAGCCGTTAGCACTGGTGCCGTTTGCCTTTCGCTAGCCCACGCATGCCCAGTGTGCTGTCACCTGATTAAAGCTTTTCTGCTTTTCTGTACCCTCATGTGCCTTGCCAAAGTCTCTGTCCCTAGCACCGAGAACCTAAAAACCCATCCAGGACCCATCACCATGGTGACAATTTCATCCTGCTTAGCAGATGTGCTTGTAGGTGGTTTCCAGTCTTCCATTATGCTCACAAAAACAGTGGCTGATCTGCTCGTCCACTGTGTGTATGCAGTGCGTTTATCTGCAAGGAAAATCCTAGGGGAGGAATATTACTAAACCTCAAGGGAGGACCACACCTCATTTTTATAGCTAAGTAGAAGAGCTCTCCAAAATGCTCAAACTAAATTGACTGGGGGGGGGGGGGAACTTTACATGGAGCGACATGCCCAGCTTAGTTTTTACAACACAATCCTGCTAAATTGCCCGTGCTGGGCTCAAAGTTACAGTCTTCCCGTCTCAGGCTCCAAGAGTGCTGGTATCACAGGCCTGCACCGCCATGCCTGTCTGATTTGTTCTCCAGTTTCCAGGATGCCTAGCTACAAGTTCGATAGGTAGCAGAGTCATTTATGTCACAGAGATAAGACAACAGCAAAGCCAAACAATCCTCTTTCAGTGGCTTTCTTTTTAGCCAGGCATGATGTTGCATGCCTGTAATCCCAGCACTCTGGGAGGCTGCAGTGGGAAAATCACTCCATGAAGCTCAACATGGGCAACTTAGTGATTTAGAAAAACTCTACCTCAAACTGTAAAAAATTAAGAGGATGGCTAGGGATATACTCAGTACAAAGGCCCTGAGTTCAATCCCTAGTACAGGAGAATAGACAGACAGACAGACAGACAGACAGACAGACAGACAGACAGACAAAAGATTTTTAAAAAATAAAGTCATATGGCCAGCGAGATGGTTCAGTGGTCTACAGCACCTGTTTAGGAAAGCTTAGGCAACTTCAGGGACCGCAGTTTGATCCCTGGCACCACATGCTGCGGCAGCCCCACCCCCAGGGCAGGCTGAGCCAGCCATAATAAAAAAATAAAAAATAAATAAAATTACAATGCTTTGCCTGAGATAATCATGCAAACTCTTAACTTTTCCTTCAACATTTTGTGAAGGACCCAAGCACACACTTTATTAATTCTTATAAGGGTTTCTTAGAACTCATAGAAATAACTCCTTCCTGCAATACATTTTTGTGATTTTATTTGCTGCTACCTTAAATATTTAAGATCTGTACATCTGGAGCAGGCCTGGTGGCACATACCTGTGACCCAGCTACTCAGGAGCCTAAAAAGGGAGGATCTCAAGCTTAATGCCAGCTT
This sequence comes from Capromys pilorides, assembly GCA_004027915.1. Lineage (NCBI taxonomy): Eukaryota > Metazoa > Chordata > Mammalia > Rodentia > Capromyidae > Capromys > Capromys pilorides. The sequence goes on along the minus strand of PVKN010042650.1, from coordinate 8,619 downwards.
GGGCATTAGCAAGACCCTATCTCAAAATAAAAATAAAAATAAAAATAAAAGGGGATGTGGCTCAGTGGTAGAGCAGCTATAGGTACCAATGCCACCAAAAAGAAAAAAAAAGATTGCATCTTGTATTCCAAGTTTTAAAGTAAAATCCCTGAAATATGTAAAATCTCTCACTATTCAAAAGCATCAGGAACAAGGAGGAGGATAAAAAGCATTTATCCAGAAATACCACCAGTGCCAAAGGACAGGACCCTTTGCCATGGAATGTCACAGGCACTGACAGACACCACAGACACAGCTAACTAGTTAGCAGGCTCTTGGGAAAGCGACCACCTTGCTCCATGGCATCAGAGTAAAAGACATTCTCAAAACTGAGAGATGTGAGAAAGTCAGACTCTACTACTATCCCCCACCAGAATCTTCCTTCAAAGGCTAGATACCTCAATGAGGAGTAGAAGCACAGTTTAAGACAAATGCGAATAGGCCCCAGCTGAAGTTCCTGTCCCCTGTTACCACTTTCATGAGTCACACTGGCATCGACTTTGGAAAGGCACTAGAGTGTATCAACCCAATACAATAGCTTAATCACACTTAAGTCCACACTAGATCTACATCCCTGTTAAATAATGTGTGGTCCAAGGAAGGCCTGCAGTGGAACTGCAGCTGGGGAAAATAACAAGCAGATAGGGCCTGGCTATAAGAGTGCAGATTTCTAAGCCCTGGAGTTTGAGCACAGCTGTGGTGACAGCGGTGGTGTCAACTTGAATATGAAACACCTGGTGGTATGGGTTAGCACAGTTCTAGGTGTGTCCGGATGATGTCCTGACTGAAGAGGGGAGCCCCAGCCTGAGTGTGGGGAGCACCAACCAACAGGCTTGTAGCCTGCAGGGAATAAAAAGGGAAAGGAGAACAAAGCGTGCTCCTGCTGCTTCAGAGGAGCCTGGGTCCTGGCCACCACCTTGGGACACCTACCTCCAGGCCTCCAGCACAGACCCTTCAGTTGCAGATGCAGACTGACCCAGGACTTTGCAGGGAGCTCCAGGCCTTCGACTCCTGGCTGGCTCCTCCGGCTCTCCAGCACGCAAAATGCCCTTCTGTACTCTTCTACCCCTGACCCTGGAAGCAGCCGTTGTAAGCCTGCCTTGTCAATCCTTTATATACCACATGCTTTTTTAATATTGCATCCATTTCTCTCCTTTTGTAGAATTTTTTATGTGTTGATACAGGGTCTTGTTGCACAGTTTGGACTCAGTGATCCTCCTGTCTCAGCCTCCCCAGCGCTGGGATTGTAGGTGTGTAAGGGATGGCATCTAGTTTATTACTCTATTCACTGTTAGAAGTAAAAGAGACTGAGGCAGTATTCAGTTTACTTTAACCCCTGCCTGAAGTGTTGACACAGAGGCTGTCTTGCCTGAACACTCCATTCCTCACTCCTTCCCCTGCCCTGTCAGAACTTCACAAACACGTAGGAGATAAGGAGGAGAGATAGGACCCATTTAGGATAATAAGAGACAGGTTATTTGCCCATGCTTAGCCATAAATCCCTCTGCTCAACACCCCGCACCTGTAGGACATAGTGGGTACCACGTTCCTGCCAGTTGCTATAGCAACAAAGAAACTATAAAAGCAGGTAGGGAACTAAGAACTGGGCCTTTGTGTCTTCCCAGATGGGGGAGGGGAGCACAAAGGCCACTGGCTAGTTAACAACAGTTCTATAATTCTTTTTAATTTGGTCTCCTGTGGGCAATATATGCAATCCCAGCTGTTACAGGTGTGCGCCACCACAACGCATCCAGGGCTCCAGGGCTGGCACAGCATGTAGTACTGGGGATCAAACCCAGGTCCTTGTGCTTGCCAGGCAGGTGCTCAGACTGCCAAGCTATCTCCCCAGCCCTACATTCATTTCTTTAGTGATCCCTAACTACACAGCCCAAGTTGTTGCTCACTAAGGAGCCTCACTACAGAGACATCACTGAACAACTGAAGTGTTCCACAGCAGGTCCACAAAGCTGGTGGCTGTGAAGCCAGGGATGGAGTTGCGCATGGACTCAGTGGCTGTCCCTACCTCACCAAAGCTGACGCTGGCCCAGACCCAGGTGCCATCTATATGGAAACCTTCAGTGGCCACCAAGGCTTCCCCTCCAACCTGGAAAGAGGTGACTGTTCCCCACCCTTGAATAAGCGCTAACGCTGCATACAGGTTTCCTTGCCACACTTCTGCCAACAACCTGCAACTCCCTGGACACCTCACCCACAGTCGTGACCCAACAGTGCTTTTCTTCTTTTCTGACAGTCGGTGCTGGGACTACAGGCAGGCGTCACCACGCCTGCGCCAACATTGTTCTTGATCAGACAAATCCATTTACTGAGCTAGTGTGCCAGGGTCCCCAGTACTCTGGTTTAATGATGGTTGCCCTAAGCCAGCATAGCAGACCTGCTGGGGGCAGATGCGTGGCGTACAGGAGAAGGATGCTGCTGAGTAGAGCTGGGGTTTGTCCTCCAGCAAGGAGCGGGTGCCCTGAGCGCATGCTCCCCCAGGAGTCCCGAGTTTGCAGAACCTGAGACTCTCACAGAAAGGTTCTCCGTGGTAACACAGAGGGAAATCATCCAAGGAGACAGTGCTGCAGGACCTTTCAACCTGGCCACGGTGAGGTTCAGTGACCACTCCCAACCAGAGAGCACATGTTTCTGGAGACCTGAATTTGAGGTTAGAGTGGGGGCGTAAACTTGGAACCCCTGGATGCTGGATGCAAGCAGCTTAGGGTACATTATTCTACCTCTCTGACCCTTGGCTCATCTGTAACAAGGAGAAATGAAACATCTCCCTGTGTTGTCATTTAGGAGGTTAAATTAGGACCTGTAAAGAGCTTAGAAGGGCTAACTGGTGCACACTAGGCATAAATATCAGTGATTTAAAATGTTTTACTAGCCAGAAGTGGTGGCACATTCCTGTGACCCCAGCAGTCAGGAGGCTGAGATAGGAGTATGGCTGAGGGCTCCAGGCCATCGTGGGCTACATAGCCAGACCCTGTCTCAAAAAACAGCAAAAATTACCAAATTACCTCTTGCAATATGCAAGATTCTCTGTCTCTGTCTCTCTCTGTTTCTGTCTTTGGCTCTCTGTCTCTGGCTCTGTCTGTCTGTCTGTCTCTGTCTCTCTGTCTCTGTCTGTTTCTCTGTCACCTCTCTCTCTCTCTCTCTCTCTCTCTCTCTCACACACACACACGCACACACACACCCTATATATGATCTTATCTAATCCTCAATAGACCTGTTAGTTGAGGCAACCAAGGCCTGGAAAGGTTAGAGCACTGTCCCACGGTCCCACGACCAGCACAGCGAGAACCATAATTAAGGCCAAGAGCTCATATCTGAATTTTTGTAATCTGATCACAAAGGCAAGACCTTGTCACACCAGGCCACTAGAAGTCCATCCCTGGCTCAGCACCTGTGGACCAGGGAAGAGGGCCTCTCTACCATCCCTGGCTGCAGAAAACCTTTCAAGACTGTGTTCACATTCTGCCCATAGTTTGCTTCTAGCATTCTTCCCAGTAATTGCTTTAAGCCTCCAGGTCCCCATGGAAACCCCAGAAAAGACTGCCTGTGACTAAGCAAAACTGTACCCTAACTATTCCTTTGCTCACAAACGGATATTATCAAAAGGCTGCTTCCAACAGTTACCTGCTGTTAGTCAGGGCCAAAGCCGTATTTTCCCTGGATGGAGAAGATAAAGGAAAGCTATTCCCCAGGGCCTAGAGTATGGGCAGCTTAGAGAAGAAAGATGTCTCGAGCTGCTATCATCAAGATCGGACACAGGCAAGGGGCTTTCCAGCCATGCTGTGGCCAGAGGCCAGAACAGAGGCCTTGCAGAGTACGCTGAGTACCTCCTGGCTCCTGGCTGCCTGCAGAAGCCATCTGTAGTGTGCCCGAAGGTGGAGGGGTAGGGCTTGGACTAAGGGCTCGAGGTGCTGCCCAAGGATCCTGCTAAGAGGCAGCGCACGATCCAAAGATGCCCCAGAAGTGCATGCGGGGGAGAATCGAGGGCCCTGACTGAGCCATCTGCTTTGTTTCTCCTGGCTGGCGTCACCTACTCTTCAGCTGTACCTTGCCGGCATCATCCAGAAATGTCTGTCTCCTTCAGTGACAAAAACTGTTACTTCGTTAACTATTCCAGGAATGTCTGTGAGTGCCTGTCACTGCCAGGTGCTGGACCAGACACCAGCACCACTGGGGAGAAGACGAAGAGAGACCTGGGGCCCTTGAATGAGCTGCAGAACAGACTTCAGCAAACAGATGCATGTGGTTGGTGACAGTTGCTGTAAAGAACAAAAGGCCATTAGCCTAAACAGTAGGGGACACCCGCCAGAAGAAACAAAGCAAACGGCTTAGTCAGGGTCAGCAGATTAGGGTCCCAAGGAAGGAATGGCCCCATCCTGCTTGGGAACAGAACCCTCAAGACTGGACACAGGCCAGGAGTGTGGAATGCAAATCACAGGGAGGGACACCTGTCCTGACCACGCAGGGCCACGGCCACGCCAAGGACAGGGGACTTTAGCTTAAGGACCTGTTGAAGCCATTGAAAAGTGGTGGTGAGCTGGGCGTGGTGGCGCATGCCTGTAATCCCAGCACTCAGGAAGCTGAGGCCAGAGGATCGACGTGAGTTCCAGACCAGCCTGGGCTACAAAAGTGAGCTCAAGGCCAGCCTGAACTGCATAGCGAGACCCTGTCTCAAAAAGACAAAAAAAAAAAAAAAAAAAAAAAGAAGAAGAAAAAAGAAAAGTGGTGGTGGCTTGTGGTTGTGGACTTGGTTTTTGTGGTGCTGCAGATTGAACCCAGGGCCTTTGTACTGAGTTACATCCCCGGTCCTATTTTTTACTTTGAGATGGGGTCTTATTGAATTGCTAAACTTCCCAAGCTGGGCTCCAGCTTGAGACCCTTCTCTCAGAGTGCTGGGGTCACAGGCAGGCACCACATCACTGGACTATTACCATTCATTTTTAACAGAGAAAGGTGACAATTTGTCTATTTTCAAAAGTCCACTCCAGGTGGTTTGCCAAGAAAATCCTCCCAGGAGGGTTGGTTGAAGTCTCCACCATCGGTCTGGAAGCTGCAGGAGGGCAAGCGCCCACTTGGCTTTGACTGTCTAATGACAGATGGGCCCTCAAAGAGACAAATGACACGTGTTTAAAATTATCTGAGAAGGGGCCAGGGAGATAGCTTAGGGGCACAAGTGCCTGCCTGGCAAGTGCAAAGTCCTGAGTTCGATACCCGGCTCCGCAAAAATGAAATGAAATTAAATAATTTGAGAAATAACAGAACCTGTGGATCTTTTCTGCAGCAAAATGTACTACCAGGGCCTTGCATTAAGACCCCATTCAGGAGCCTATGCTCTGCCCCCAGAAGGCTAACCTTGATTTTTGGTTCCAGTCTACCAGACAGGAACACAGGAGCGTAGAGCCTTCCCTCCGAGAGCTTCAGATTGCCAAGGAAGTGGGCCCCAGGCTGCGCTTTCCTCCATACACTGAGTCTGCTCCAGGGCAGAACAAGCCTAGGCAGCAGTAGGAGGCAGAGCCTCAGGCACAACCGCTCTGTGTGATGGTCAATGCCGTGGCTGCTAGATGAAAAAAACCTAACAAGGGGGAGAGCAGAGGGGCATCAAGGCCGTGAGCTCTTTATCAACTCCAAAAGAGTGAGAACAGGACACAGGAACCAGTCCCTGAGAGAATGCCACTGTGAGTGCAGGCCACCCCTGGGAGAACCACACTAGATGGCAAGGCCTGAAGGCCCTGCTACCACTGGAGGGGAAAACAAAACTCAGTGTTTACTATGCAGTACCTACAGGCGTCTGTGGACACAGAAAATCCCTGGGAGGATATGAAATGAACTGCAAAAGCGGCTGTCTGTGGCTAAGGACCCTGGAAAACTAGACAACAAAAAGGGAAGCAAATTTACTTCTCACTCATCTATATATTTTGAAATTTGACAATGTACAAATACCATCTATTTTTTAAAGAATTAAGTAAAAATTAAACGCAGAGCTGGGTTCCATCCACAGCCATGCAAAAAATAAATAAATATAAACTAAGAGTTATATACACAGGGCCGGGGAGATAGCTCAGTAGAAGAAGCACTTGCTTGGCAAGCGCAAGGTCCTGAGTTCAGTCCCTGGTACTATACACAAAAAAGTCATATACACAAAAAGGTTATCCTACTAAGCTATCTATGCCTCCAAAATCCATTTTCTTAAAAGTTCTTTGTCTACTTAGGGCTGGCAAGGTAGCTCAGTGGTTTCAAGTGCCTGCTTAGGCAAGCTTGGGCAACCGTAGGGACCATGTTTTGATCCTGGTACCACAGGATGCACCAGCCCCACCCCCAGGGCAGGCTCAGCCGGCCATAACATAAATAAATAAAGTTTTAAAAAAAAAGTTCTTTGTCTTAGTTACTCTTTCATTGCTGACACAAAGTAACCTAACACCCTCAAGTTAAAGGAGGAAACTTTGTTTCAGTATGGTTTCTGTCCATGGTTGCCCATCTCTGAGGCAGGGGGGCAAGGCAGTGGGGCAACAGTCCCTAGCACTGCAGGCAGGAAGCAGCCAGCCTCCCTTGGCCTTTTCATTCCATCTTAACTTCAAACCTATTGGTTGGTGGCACACACTCACCCCCCCAGCATGGACTTCTGTCTCCAGATAGCACACCCAGAATTAGGCTAATCTGATCAGTGGAGTAATTTAGTGCCACACACCCTTAATCCCATTCACACACACACACACACACACACACACACACACACACAATGATCCAGTCAGCTCTGACAAGCTGTCCTGGCCAGCACATCTTGGTTACTTTTCTCTCCTTGCTGAGACAAATTACCTGCCACCCCAAATTAAGGAAGGAAGGGTTCTTTAGCTCGCAGTCTATGCGGGATGAGGTTTCCGTCTGTAACCAGCTGATTTCGGCTTTGTGGAGGTTTCAGTCCATAAGGAGCTGGCTCCAAGGCAGGGTGGCACGGCGAGGGCCAACACTTCAAGGCGGCAGAAGACAGCAGAAGCACCGAGAGCGAAAGGTGGAGGGGGAAGCAAGCTCTGCCACCCCCACCCGCCACGGTGCACTGGCTGCCCACCCACACCACGCCCAGGCCTTGCTCGGCTCCACGCTCATGTTTACAGAGAACCCCGGCCCCTGCCCAGTCACTCAGTTAAGATTCTAGGTTGACACAATGAACCGATACAGCACAGGAGGCTCCTAGGGGACATCTAGGTGTATGCACGGTAGCCATGGCAACATTGCTAATCAGAAACAGCCAACTCTGCTGACCTGAGGGCCTCGATAGCCTTTTGTGTTCGCCTTCCTATGGGTGAGTCTCAAATACCTTATTTCTCTTGATTTCACCGTCAATTTATAAATCCTGTTTCTACGCTCTGCTTTTCTTGAAAGTACTTCCTTCCCAACGATGACGTTCAGTGATTTCATACATGCTGAATATAAAAAGCGAATCTGACCTCAAAGAAAAAATAAGCACCAAAAGATACAAAGAATAGTTCCTAGGCCTAGAAAATAACTTTTTTTTTTTAAAGGAAATTGTTTATTATTGCATATGTGTTATATTAAATTTACACAATGATATATATAAAAACACATACTGCTTATATCATACAGTAATTTAACAGGAATAGCAAAACAAACACTACTCATGCACAGAACATGCATAGATGGATATAAAAGAGTAATTTTACACAATACTTTTCACCAAAAAAACACAATGTTAAGCCCTTCCAGATAAGGTCAACGGTCCAATCTGGACTGGATTGCACTACTGTTCAGGCCAAAGCTTAGGTTGCACAGTGCTCAGCGAGCCATTCTGGGCTTAAAATCAGGCCCAAAAGTTATTTGATGTACAGTGAATTTCTCTGTACCAGAGTACCAACATTACCCCAAAGGCAAGTTCTCCAATTACTGTATTTGCTACAAATTAGAGAAGGATAGAAAAGCATCAAAATGCTGGATATACAGCCCAAGAAAAGGTTATTGTAACCAGGGCCCAGGCACCAAGTGTGGCAAAAGGTTTTGTCCTTTGAAGGTAACACCAGCACCCCTATCCAGATTGCCACCTCTGGATTTGGGATCTGGTCTACAAGTTCTGAGTCCACTACACAGTTCTGAGAAGAAAACTGATTGAGAAAGATATGACAAATGCAGGCTATAGTATAAAAAGGTATAGAAAACGACTGCCTTGGGGCCTATTTCCCACAACTCTATGCAATGCCGTGCCACCGGAAGCCCTTGCAGAGGTATGCCCTGAAGAATCAAGAGACGAAAGTCCTAAAAAATTCCACCCACCTGACTGACCTTGGGAGCAAAATGTCTCATCCCATTAAAATTTAAAGGTCAAAGCCTGTACCTTACCAGATGCTCTGAAAATTAAAAATCAGCTGAGAGCACAAAACTCATCCACAATTACCATTATAATCTCAATATTTACTTCTAACTAGCAACACATCCTTTACCTTCCATTAAAGGCACTAGTGTCTATACACAGAGACATAATTTACCTTGGTTTTATCTCAATAAAAGCAATTTTGTGAAAGTGTTACACAAAAACTAAGACATCACTTTTTTTTCCCC
>PVKN010042649.1:0-10367 GCA_004027915.1 Capromys pilorides | reverse complement strand
ACAATCCTAGCAGTCTGGAGGCTGAGGAAGGAAAGTTGTTATGAGTTTCATGCCAACCTGGGTACATAGTTCAGATTCAGACTAGATTACATACCAAGACTGTCTCAAAACAAAAACAAAATCAAAGGAGAATAGGCCAGGTTCATGCCAGTAGGCCCAGTATTTAGAAGGCTGAGGTAGGGGGATCACTGTAAATTCAAGGCCAGCTTGGGCTACAAAGTGAGTTCAAGGCCAGCCTGAACTGCATAGTGAAATCCTGTCTCAAAAAGGCAAAAAACAAAAACAGGAGAAAATGATCTCTAGCTGGCCTTGTCTATCTCACAAGCTACAGGGTAAAAGGAAACAATTATGGAGACATTGGGGAAGTAAAGCTACTAGTTAGTACTTGTAACACAGAATCTACCTATTGCCCAACAGGTCCTCCCTCCAAGCCAAGGCACTTGTCCCCAGCTGTGCGAAGTGTTTGGCTACTAAGTTCATGGCTGGCTGCTGACTGGTGACGGGAAGAGTGGAGATGAAGCCTGGACGCTAGCCTCAGTTTCTCCCTCCTACCCAATTCTGCCTTCCTAACACCTCACAGTTGTTCCCAGGAGCATTCAGAAAAAAAAAAAAATCAATGTGCAAACCTCAGACTCTTCAAGTCCTATTTCCTGAAGTACCCAGTCTATGATATGTTTTAAAAGTAATTTGTAGCTGGATATGGTGACACATAGCTATAATCTCAGCACTCTGGAAGGCTGAGGTAAGAGCTAAATTGGTTAATTTATTTCAGCTAAAGTGGCCACCTTAACTAGACCCCATCTCTAAAAAACAAAACAGGCATCGGCAATATAGCTTAGTATAAAGGCCCTGGATTCAAACCCCCAGTATCACACACACACAAAAGTCATTAATATATATTTCATTTAAACCACACTGCAAACCGGGCTTCGTAGCATAGACCCACGGTCCTAGCAACTGGGAGGCTGAGGCAGGAAAATTGTCTTGAGTTTGAGGCCAACTGGGGTTAATTTTGGAAAAACTTCACTGCAAAAAGCACATGACTGTATTAGCCAGTTCTAGTACAAAAATCCATGATTGGGATAGAACCCTCCATGTGACATAACAATGTCTAGAAGTCCCAAATCTGTTTGATTATTCTGATTGCCAAGGATACTTACTTTGGCTGCTTAGCAGCATACTGGAATAAGTTGGTCAAGGACATGAATTTCACTCCGGGTAACTCAAGGTCTCCATTACAAGGCCACAACTCTCCTCCTGACTCTGGGTTGCATCTTGCATACAGGAGCTGTTAGTCATAAAGTATTTCTACGTGAGTGTGAGGGCTGAGCTAGTATCAATACCTTTGAGACTGCAAGTCTCTTATTGTGCAGGATGACATGAGCCATGTTGATTTTCCCGTTGCCAGGTAACTTTGTCCACTGGGAAGGACACGAGGATAAACTCAATGCCAAATTCTGTGCTCAAGCAATCTATACTAGAGGGGATCTGTGGTAGGTTCCTATTATTTATGCAAATAGAAGACTACACCTGAGGGGCCAGGGAGATAGCTCTGTTGCACAAGTGCCTGCTTGGCAAGTGCAAGATCATGAGTTCAAACCCCGGTCCTGCAAAAGAAAAACAAAACTACACCTGAGAGGAAATCCAGGGCGGCCTTCTGCTTTTGCAGCTTCTCTGAGATCACATCTCTTCCTTGATGTCTAGACAATAGGATGGTGACCATTTACAAGATGATTTCCTTCTTTTCCTTACGCAGGACTTACACGGTCCTGAAACAGGAATGGAGGGCTGGGGCTGGAGGAGGAGGTGGCAGGCTTGGGGGAGGGGTCCAGCAGCCTCTTGTTTTTCTCTCTTCTTGTGGAAGGGCACCCAGTGAACCAGCATAGGCCCCATTGGGCAGGAGGACCACTTTCTCTGTATCTTTCTTCTAGGTATCAGTCATATAGAACACTCTCTAAACCTCAGTATCACCAGGAAAAATTCACTGGAGTTCAATAAATATTTTTAAAAGATCTGGAGGCTTCAAGACAGAAGAATTACAAGTCCAAACTCCATATGAGCAACCTATCAACTCAGAAAGGCCGTGTCTCCAAATGAAAACTAAAAAGGGTCAGGGTTGTGGCTCAGCACAAAAGCCCTGGATTCTATCCTCATATTGAGAGAAAAAAATAATACAGAAAACTGATAGAAACTTGTCTGCAAGCACCCATGGCCTTACATTAGCACCTAATTTTCCAAAGTCAGGCTAATCCTACTGCATTCTGTGTGAGTGCTAGAAAACACTGGGGCTCTCTTCACCAGTCTCTCTTCTCTCCACATTTCTTTCTCTACACCTGCCTCTTTTCTTTGAGAACTAACTGCCTTGGCAAACCCAAGTTCTCTGCCCTTATTTCTCCCTGCATCCCCTTCTCTGCCCCTGCTTAATTTCCCGTGGCATCTCCACCCAGTACCCTTTGAGCCTAGAGCTTTAACTTTTTATAAAACACAGAGACTGACTTCTTCAGTAGGGATCATTTTTCTGAGTGCTTGGTGGATACAAGCAAAACTAGCACAGCAGTGAGCTCAGTGTCTGGGGTTGGAGTTCTAAGTTAAACCAGGTGATATATTCAGAGAAAAAATCATCCAGAACTGTTAGTGGAGGTATAAATGAACTGAAGGGTACATTTACATGTCAGTAAATGGCATGAGAAAGCCCCAGTGCTAAACCAATTTTTACTATTCTAGGAGTAAATGAGTCAAGGAAAAGGGAGGGCCAAGGTTTCAGAGGATGAAGGGAAAACGTGTTTTTCAGGAGATCCCAGATCCCCAAATTCTCTCCAGTGCTCTTGAACCTGGATTCTGCTCCTATAATTCATGGTCCCTCTCCTCAATCCAGGACCCCCACTCCCTTCCTCTATTTCATGTTACTCAGCCATCTCTACTTGCCCATGCTCTGGACTTTGAGGTACATACCACCTCACCTGACTGTCTTCTATAGCAAGATGTCTATGCTCCCCAAACCAGAAAAAGTTCCTCCACATGTGCAACAGCCTGATGGCTGTTCCTGACCCTTGGCCACAGAGCACCGTGGTTCCTTCAGGATCCAGCCTTCTGGAAGTGCACTGCTGCTGGGATACACAAGCTGGGCACCGGGCCAGGGTTCCAGAGCTGGACCTCTTACTCATTCTGTGGCTTGGGGATTCCCTTGCCTCTCAAGTTTAAGAGAACAAAAATCCATCTAGTAGTGGTGGATGATCCTTCTCATACCAGTTCACAAGTGTCTTCTCATCTATTTTTGAAAGACGGGTAAGATGGCCAGCTTTAGTAGCTGCATTTAGGGGATAGGAAGCAGGGAAAAGCAGCTTTTTAGCCTTATTAGTAATGTTATACTTGTACTATCTATAGTAACGATTACTAGATATAATGGCATGGGAACCAGTTAGACATGTCCATGTACTGTGATATACCCACTACTAATCTATAATGCCAAGCCATGAAAAATGGTTACAGCTATGGCACAAGCCACTAGTGGTCAACCAGCTTGGCAGTTTTCAAATGTGTGTCCCTGCCATTCACATAAAATATAGAGCAGAAAGCGGTAGCTGCTTTGATGGAAGAAAGGTGAGGTGATAGAGAATTCGGTCTGTCCTTCCTTCTTTTCCATTTTCATGAGATCCCAGAGACACATGCACATGGAGCAGCAAAGATGCTTCAATTTGTTTTTTAAAAGTTTTCACTGCCAGGGATTGAGCCCAGGCCCTTGAATATGCTAGGCAAGCGCTCTACCTCAGGGTCATACCCGCAGCCCGAAGAGTCCTTAATGTGCAAACTACCAATCTAGTCTAACCTTTTTAACTAGTGTGTTGGCACAAGCTTGTAATCCCAGCACTGGAGAGACTGAGGTGGAATTTTTTTTTTTCTTAATTATTTATTTATTTATTTGTTTGCTTGTTGTGTTTGTTTGTTTCTTTATTTATTCATTTTGTGGCTGGCTCAGCCTGCCCTGGTGGTGGCGCTGGCGCAGCATGTGGTGCCGGGGATCGAACTGCAGTCCCCGCAGTTGCCTGAGCCCTCCTAAGCAGGCGCTTTAGACCACTGAACCATCTCGCCGGCCCCTGAGGTGGAAATATTGCTGTGAGTTTGAAGCCAGCTGGGCTACGCTGTGAGTTCAAGTTCAATCTGAACTATATAGCAAACCCTGTCTTAAAATATCAATAATAATGATGACGATAATAATAATTTTGGGCATGGTGGCACACACCTGTAATCCCAGCACTCAGGATTTGCTAGACAGGAAGATTGCTGCATGTTCTAGACCAGCCTGGGGTGCTTCAAAAGTGAGCACAAGGCCATCCCAAACTGCGTAGTGAGAAACTCTCAATACTAATACTAATACTAATAATAGCCTTCTTAGCTTGTAGGTGAGCAGTCTGAAGAAAAAGGAAAAGAAAACAGTTGGTTAGGGTCACACAATGATTTGTGGTAAAATCTCAACTATTACCCACATTTAACTTCTCAACCAAAGCTTTGCCTCAGAGGTCTTGCTCTCCTGGAGCTCCCCTTGGGATCATCAGTGATATCAGAGCTATGAATCTAGGAGACAACTCGAACTGGCTTCTATCACAAACCTAGTCAGTGTGTAGCCAGGGTTGCACATCCCCACACCTGACTACCTCAACAGCCCAAGTAGTTGTTGGGTAATAGCATAATTGATCTGGTCTTCTTGGGAAAAATCTGAGTGAATTCTAAGTACTGTAATTTTTTTCTACATAGTTATTTGGGTAATTTTGGCCTTTTGTAAGCTTGATTTTGGCCATTCCACCCTACCCATGTTCCTGCATACATAAATCAGTGAGTGAGGACACTGTGGCCACTTGCCCACGAATGAGGTAAAAAAAAAAAAATTGCTTTTATTCTTTGCTAGACTATATGTAAGCCAAGATGAAGAACAATAAGAACAGCTCTTCATTTCCATTTTATTAACTTCTTTTAAATTTTTTAAAAATTTATTTATTTATTTATTTGGTATAGGGTCTCCCCATGCCGCTCAGATTTTCAGCAAACCTTCTGTCTCAGTTTCTGTAGAGCTCGGATTACAGGTGTGCACACCACATCAGTTTTGGTGGCCAGCCATTTTATTAACTTCTTAGATCTTAGAAAAAAGGGGAGGGCAAGGATCTAGCTTAACAGAACAGCACCTGCCTAGCACACATGAGGTTATGAGTTCAATTCCCAGTACGAGAGAGAGAGAGAGAGAGAGAGAGAGAGAGAGAGAGAGAGGGAGAGGGAGAGAGAGAGAGAGAGACAGGAGAAGGGAACATGCTAAGGAAATGAGTAAGCTGGAAAAGATAAAGTCTCAGAGGTATGCTGGGGTACGTACTCTTAAAACTAAGAGTAAAGATAGGCACTCTGAAGGGCCCAAATCTGAACTTTCCTTCTTTCTTTGTGATGCCTGAGGAGCCAGGCTGGTATGTGTGTGTGGCCATACCTAGGCTGCCCTCTAATTCTGTAAATTACCTCACCTTTTGTTCCTTTGAGTCAGGGTCTTGCTACCTTGTCCAAGCTAGTCCCAAATTTCTGAGCTCAAGTTGTCTTCCTATTATCAGGTTTCTTGATGTCCTGAACAAAGGTTTGAGAAGCAAGATCAAACATTTATTGAAATTGAAAGTACACCCCATAGAGGCCAGGGAGATAGCTCCATGGCACAAGTGCCTGCCTGGCAAGTGCAAGGTCATGAGCTCAAACCCCAGTCCTGCAAAAAAAAAAAAAAAAAAAAAAAAAAAAAAAAAAAAAAAAAAATATATATATATATATGTATATACACTCCACAGGGTAGGAGTGGGTCAGTGAGAGGAGCTCTTGGCCTACAAGGAGTATTGGTATGAGAATTTTAAACAAAAGTTTGGGATGGGATTGAAAGTTTGGTCTGAGGTCTGGCTTCTGCCAATGGATGGTTTGGATTAGGCCCCTCCACAGGGCAGTGGAGTTTTTGACCTTTTATGGCCCTTAGAGGAAATGTTATATTGTCCAAAGCCAAGGGGATGACTCAAAACTGCACAGTCAATGACATGGTAATTATGGCTGGGGTGGTCCAAGGACTGACAAAGAACATTGGGTGCATGAACAGAGACTTACTGTGCATACACCAGGTTACCACCTGGTTACTTTTCCTCCTTGTATTTAGACCTGGATATCCTGGTCCTAGCCTAATGTTTAACTCAGAAGGTGGGTCTAGCCCAGGAAGCGGGCTCGAAGGCCAGACCTTCCTTGTTTCTCCAGCTGTTCCCTTAACTATCCTCCTAAACAGCTATATTCCTCACCATAATGGCTGGGTCTACCTTTCTATACAGCTGTTAAGCTTCTCAAAGTTAAGATAGACATCTCTGAAAACATCTCTGACTCTCCAAGGCTAAGGAAAGACTTCACATTGAGTAGGCATTTTAAAAGGACATTGCTGGGGCTAGGCAGACAGCTCAGTGGTCTGAGCACCTCCCTGGTAAGAGCAAGGACCCAACTTCGATCACTGGCCTGGCTTGCAGTGCCAGCCCCCAAATTGGATGTGGTGGCCCAAGCCTGTAATCCCACCTTTAGCTAACAGGTTTTTTGTTTGTTTTTGTTTTTATTGATACAGGGTCTCACTAAGCAGCTCAAAGTCATAGTTCTCTTCCTGTCTTAGTCTCCCCAGTGCTGGGATTACAGGTGCGCACCACCACGCTCAGTTTCGGCAGCGGCACCGTAAAATCCAACCGTATCCCTGTGCTTGCCAGGCAGGTGCTTAGATTGCCGAGCTATCTCCCTAACCCTAGCCAACAGTTTGTGCATCCTTTTCCAGGAAAGATGCTCACGCGCGCCGCTTTGAATGTCCTGAATTCGAGGCAGTGTAGAAGCCACTATGCCCACTCCACGGGCGATAGCCGGTACCAACGCAGAACTCAGCTGCACCACACCACCTGTCTTGGCTGAAAAGGTCTAGCCTCGGGCTCTCTGCTTCTCCGCGGGCCCTCGCGCGGGGCCTGCCGGAAGTTGTAGTCCTGCAACCTGGGGGCACCAGCACCAAACTACAATGACCGGCGTGCCTCGCGCCCAGCGCCCCCTTCTCCTGCAGCCTCCGGCACAGGGGAGGCTCAGTGGACCTGCTGAGAACCAATATGTCGGCCACACTGGGCAACGGGGAGCGCTGGACTGAAGGCACCAAGACCTGGACGGAGGGTAGGCCGAGAGAGCATTCTAGAGAGATAAGGCGTTTGATGGCTAATATCTGGGGCTTGAGGTGAAGGATGGAGGCCTGGGAGATGCTAAGCCTGAGCAGGATTCTAGTTGCTGGGCGAGATGCCCAAGGGAGATGCCGGGATCCAGAACCGGGAACGCTGGCAAGAGCTGGGCCCCGGCAAGGAGCCCAGTCACCGGTGACAATTTGTTGCCCCTGGTCACCAGCCCCGCCCCGGCCGGTGCCCCGCCCAGGGTCCGTGGCCATCCGGCCCTTGCTGCGCCCAGGTGACTAGACCGGGAATGCTGCGACCTCCCTTAGCTAGCGTTCTGGCCTTTATAGCTGACTCCCCCACGCTATACCTCCGACATTCAGTCCCACTGTGATCTTGACCGTGCTGCCGCGTCAGGAGCGATAGTTGCCCTTTTCTATCCTGCAGTTAAGCAAAAAAAAAGATTGATCTAGTACGTTTTATGCGCCCCTCATTTTGCCGATCCTGCAGCAGAGCTTTGATAGACTTGGGCCTCTGAGTTCACGGAATTGTTAGTCTACTCAAAGAGTACGACAAGTGAACACTGGGGTGGGGGGTGCGGGATACACTGATAAAGCCCATGGCACGGCCTGGGTGGCGAAGGAGGCTTCACTGAGAAAGTGTTAGATTGGATGGCGTGAAGGATAGGGAGTTAGCCAAGCTAATTTGTAGAACCAGTGCCAAGGAGCAATGGGTAGTCACAGGGATGTTAAATTGGAAGGATTTTTTAAAATTTATTTTTAAAAGCCTTTGCATTGAACTACACTCCAGCCCTTTTACAACTTTTTTTATTTCAAGACAGCTGTCTTTCTGAGTTGCCCAGGCTGGCCTTGAGATTAAGGTCCTCCTGCCTTAGCCTCCCAAAGTGGTGGAATTACAGGTATGTGCCACCATTCCTGGCTAGGAAGATGTCCTCATTTTGGAGTACTGAAGAATAAAACCAGGGCCTTCTTACTGAGCTACATCCCCAGCACTTTAGTTTTTCTTTTCTCTTCCTTCTCTCTCTCTCTCTCTCTCTCTCTCTCTCTCTCTCTCTCTCTCTCTCTCTCTCTTTCTTTCTTTCTTTCTCTTTCTTTTTTTGCCCTAAATACTGGAGTTCAAACTTGGGACTTGTGCTTGCCAGGCAGGTGCTTTATTTTTTCTTCTGAAAGTGTCTTGCACAGTTGCTTAGGCTGGGCCCAAACTTTGGGATCTTCATACCTCAGCCGCCCAGAGTGCTGGGATTACAGGTGTGTACCACCATGACCTCACTATATAGCCCAGGCTGGCCTCAAACTCTTGGCAGTCTTCCTACCTCAGCCTCCTGAGCACCACCACACCCGGTTAAGAGATGGCTCTAAACTGATTCCCAGATCCTCCAGACAAGATATAAGTGCTCTGCTGAGTTTGATTTCATGAACCCCTCCCTATGTTCTGCAAGGATTATAATTTACTTAATTCTCTCACACTAAACTAGAAGCTCTTTGTGGTCAGCAGTAGGCCTTATTCATTCATCTCCCAGATCTAGCCAGGGGTCTTTTTGCATATTAGATCTATAGCTGTTAGCTTAAAAGAATTAAACTTTTCTCTATTTGAGTAATATAAGTAGAAGGTATTGTCACTTCTGACCGTGGAGCAGAGAGAAATAAGCTTTTTCCAGGGCTTCACTAAAGGCAAAGTATTGGGCAGATGCTTCTTTGAGCCCCCTTTGCGCGCGCGCGCGCGCGCGCGCGTGTGTGTGTGTGTGTGTGAGATACTGGGGAATCAAATCCAGCACCTTCACACTCAGCTACAACCTCAGTCTATTTTTATTTTGTGTTTATTTGTTTGTTGAGGGACTTGCCAGGTCAGTTGATTAAAGCACCTGTTTCGGCAAAGTCACTCAGGCGCTGGGGACCGTGGTTCCATCTCCACCTCCACATGGAGCATGAGACCTGCCCTTAAGGCAGCCTAGCCAGCCCCCTACCCCCAAAAAAATCCCTCACAAGTTTGTTTGTTTGTTGAGACTGGGTCACATTATATAATTCAGGCTGGCTTTGAATTCATTCAGTACCCAGGCTGGCCTCAAACTCATGGGGATCCTTCTGGCTCAGCCTTCTGAGTACTGAGATTATAGTTTTCACAGCATTGTGCTTGACTTTTATATTTTATTTTGGGACAAGGTCTCACGAAGTTGCCCAAGCTGGACTCAGACTTCCAGTCTTCCTGCTTCAGTTTCCAAAAATGCTAGGATTACACACTGAGCTCCTTTTCCATCTCTATGACAAGATTATTTGCTGACTAACCACTGTAAGTATGGTGGACTTGTGCACCATGCTTCTTTCTGGCTTTTATAAGTTTTTCTTAGGTGGTTCCCATATTTTCTAGGTCATTTTCTTCAAAAAATGTTTATTTAGCTTTGTATGCATGCTTAAAAGTCAGCATCTGGGGCCGGGTACATAGCTCCATGGCACAGGTGCCTGCCTGGCAAGTACAAGGTCATGAGTTCGAACCCAGGTCTCACCAAAAATAAGTCAACATCCTGTCTTCCTGTTCTTTGCACTCACCTACACTTGCCCACAAGAAGTCTGTAGAGTGAGGACAGGGAGCAAAGTGGACTTTCAGGGTCAAACAGAGGTCTAACAGGGGTTATTACTTTACAGCTTACATTGATGCAGTTAGAAGAAACAAATACCCCGAAGACAGACCTGCTGAGAGTCAAGACCCCTGTGGTTGCTGTGACTGTATGAAGGCACAAAAGGAAAAGAAGTGTGAGAATGAGCAGAACCAGACCTGGCAGGGTGAGGGCAGCACCACTTATACAGAGGAACAGCTGCTTGGGGTACAAAGGTAAGTGTGTGGTGGGATGAAGTGAGTGTTATGTAAAGTTAGAAGAGTGCCTGGCACAGCGGATGTGCTGTGTAAGTACTAACTGCTGTTGCTGCTGCTCCCACTGTTATTAGGGAAGGACTACAACTTCTTTTTTTGTTTATTGGGGCCAGGGAGATAGCTCAGGGGCACAAGTGCCTGCCTGGCAAGTGCAAGGTCCTGAGTTTGATCACCAGTTCCACAAAAAAAACACAAAAAACGATACAACTAGAGAGATACTGATAAGCAAATTTATAGTTATAAATGCTAATTAAAAATTAACCTCAAGCCGGGTGTGGTGGCGCACGCCTGTAATCCCAGCAC
>PVKN010042648.1:0-10361 GCA_004027915.1 Capromys pilorides | reverse complement strand
ATCTAGACTTCTGCTTTAATGGAACATGTTACCAGTAATTATAGAAAACTCTGAAATGAGATTTTTAAAGTTTAAATTCATCTTGTTCTTCATTTTAGCTATGAGGACTTAGACTACTTAACCTTTTTGTGCTTCATTTCCTTCACTGATAAAATAATGTTATAACAGTATGTAGTCCCTTTATCTGTGGCGATTAAGTGGTGTACATCCTACATGCTATAGACTTTGCTGTGGACAATGGTCAGTCCACAGGAAACAAGGAGAAACAGTTGATGTTATATGTTATTTTTTATTATTATCCAACTTTTAGTATCACTAAGAGATGCAGTGAATCCAAGAACTAGACCATGTGAAATTGTACATGTGCAATAACAGAAGTTTTCAACCATTCCTCAACAGTCCATAGGTCAGTGACCATTCACTAGAGTTTTACCATCTGGCAGCCAGCTGGCAGATGCTCTGTGTCTCTCCCTACTGTCACAGTGAACTATTGATCCAGAAATAACACATTGAAAAGATTCTGAAGGGAGCCAGGAAATGGGAAGAGGGAGGGATCCATTGCAGTGAGCAAATAGCACTAGTTATGTGGACATGGACTTGGATAGACTCTAAGAGGAGAACTGGAAGCAAATAATGCAGGAAGCATTGTGGGCCGGAGTCCATCTACATTCAATAGTTCAATGGCTTTGAACCATTAAGAGGAACAATACACTGTCTGAAAAATCCATTATTTTAGGAGACATTCTACACTCCATGGTAAAAATGGAAGAAAGAAATTTTGTACGGTGTTCATAAGAACGAGCTTGCCAGTCAGATGGAACTTGCTTGCTTTTTCATTTAATTGCTGTATGACTTTGTGTAAGTTTCTTCATATCTTTGGGTTGCATTTGGCTCAATTGTACAGTTATAATTCTTTTCTAATAGCACTAATAAAGAGATTCACCCACCTACATGAAACGCTTGACTGGGACTCAATAAGTACTTAATAAATGTATACATTTCTGATATGGTTGTTATTAATGAAGCACCATTTGGCCAAGTTTTTGTTTCTAGTATCTCATCCTTGATTTAGAATTTTCTATGTTTTAACCTTTCAATTCTCTTATGCGCTCCACAGAACTTTTGATATCTGCTCTTTTTATATACAAATAATGATTGATACCACACAACTCATTGTTTCTTGGGCTGATACTGACACTGGAAATCTGCATCACTTGAATTTGCTTGTTTGAGGTTTTAATTTCATTATATCTTATACTTGTTAGGTAGAAGATCAAAGCAAGCAAATCAGACTGAAGGAATCATTCATGGCTTTGAAACAAAGTCAGAAAGTAAGGGAAGAGGGGATACAAGGTCAGGGAGGGAGGGAGCATGGGCTATAGGACAAGGAGACAGGAAGTCAGGCACTAATTGGCAAGGAAGTATGGCCTTTTATCTGAAATAAGGAAGACACTTTTTCTTTCAGTGATTTCTACTGTTAATTGGTGCCCACATATGTGCTCTTCTAATATAAGGATTGGATTTAAAGTTACTTTGTGTTTAGGACATTTTTAGGCATATTCTCTCTACTATTTCTTCCAAGTTGACTAGGACAGTTTCTTTGCAAAGAGAAAGATATGCTAACATAAAAAGGATACTCTTCTCAAGGGCTGATTATACAAAGTTTTTGTTCTATATATCAGATTTAATTTTCCTTTCTCTTTCCTGTCATTCTACCACATTCGTGCCTTCTGAATCTGGATTTTTATTTTGGGTGCATTACACCATGTTCATTTCCATTAACTTCAAATTTCTTCACTTAGTTGTAGGTGTCTGGTAGTCTCTGAGGAGACAACTTTTTATTTCCTAGATCCATCCACCTCCAAAATATTCCACCTCTAACTGCATGAGGCCTAGGACATCTAGACAGAGTCCATAACTGAATAATAGCTATTATTTTTACCTCTATTAATTTACTTTGCAATTGATTTATATATAATTGCATGTAGATTTGTTGAGGGATGCAACATTCTGAAGCCTCAGAGCAGAGCAAAGTTATAAAATTCAACTGGAGACTGAATTGGTACTAATGAGATAAAAGGAAAGCAAAGAAATAGACATGCTAAATTGTTCAAGATATTTCTGGATGATGTAAATAAACCTCCCCATTGTAAATATACCATGGAACTCTGCTTGCAAAAAAAAATAGTTTTTAATCTCTTTGAAAACACAATTTTAGATCTCAAGGCTGGTTTAGTAGTAATAACCAAATTGGAAATAGTCAACCCAATATCTTTAATCTGGAGTACACCTTTCTTTCAGAATGACTTTAGATATTTAGTTTGAAGAGGACACCAGAGCACATGATTATATGACATTGTTGTGTGTTGGCTCATCAAATGGACCAAGGTATTACAATGTGTGGTAGCTGAGAAATAAAGTGTGATTAAATTTAAAAGTAGAAGACACATTAGCCAGCCTTGATGGCTCATGCCTGTAATCCCAGCACTTGGGAGGCTGAGGCAGGAGGATCACAAAAGTGAGTTCAAGGCCAGCCTGAACTGCATAGTGAGACCCTGTCTCAAAAAGACAAAAAAAGTAGAAGACACATTGCCATTAATTCTCAAAATATTCTCCCTCATTTCAAAGCCTCTTATCCCATTGTTCTGGCATTTTGTGAAGCAGTTTTTTTCTGTAATTTTTAATAAGAAATAAATAGGAATGAAACAGTTTCAAAACACGTTTCTAGGACAACCACAATAATTAATACAATGTATATTGTTGTCTCCATATTTGTTGTTCAAAGTACAAGACACAGACATGAATACTTTTCTAAACACTACTGGTACAAATATTTCTTCTCATTGAGATAAGAGAAAGCAGTTGTGTGTATAGTCCAATATTCCATAATGGTAGTGGATTATCAGCAGAACTGGCAATGTCAGAAGCTGTTGACTTGAGCATTTTACAGCTCAGCATATTAATATGGCTTTCCTTTTTACACCTTGTAGTTAAAATTTTCTGCTGGGTGGTTAAGACCAAGCTAAAGCAAGATCTATATAACAAAAAAATGTAACTTTTTGTCTGAGAAGGTCAGTCAAATACTCTCAGGATTTACCTTGAAATCATATACAGCATTTTGTAAAACTTTGTCAGTGTCAGCCATCTGGATGAGTCATGACCATTGCTTGACCATTTTGCTCTCTGTGAAAGCCTGAAAGAATGTTTTCTCTCTAAGTCACTCTCCTTAGGAACACTATATATCATTGATCCCTTTCATCTGTGGCCCCATAATTTCCTTGAACAGAAAATTTGGGACACCACTGAGTTATAGGACATTAGAGTACAGGTTCTCTTATGCTTGTGTCCTTACTGACCTTGAAGGTCTGGGGCCAACATATTGACTATCTTTGTAGCCATTATTTTTCTCTAATATTTTGGTATGCAAACTTAAATTGTTAATCCTTCAGAAGAGAAGCTTTGCAATAGTATTACCCTATAACATGGAGATCTCTCTTGCAAGTATTTTCAGTTGTTCTGTCACAACTGCTTCCATACTCAAAATAAGTTCAAAACATTTACTTTTTAGAGTCCTTTCAGCTTTGCTGAAGAGACAGAAGTCAGAAAGCTCTGATCCAGTGAGTAAGCTGGAGGGACGGTGCACTATGATGTTCTCAAGAGCCTGTCTTTAAGTTGGACAGTACTCGTTAGCAATATTCACTGTATTTTTGACCACAACTTGTAAAGACACCAAAGAAAGAGACTTTCCAAAAATTGTCAAGAATGATGGGATAAATATGTTCAAAATAGGGTATTTTGAGGAAGATTACTGACAATGTTTTTTAAAAAAATTTGAACCTCATCTATATCTATATCTACATCTATATCTATATCTATCTATACCTAGATCTATCTATATAATCTATATCTATATAATCTATAACTATATCTATATATCTATATATCTATATCTACATCTTAAGTACTTAGTACAGGGTCTACAGTTTCTCACTACACAGGTCAGACTCGTAGTGATCTTCTTGTTTTCAGCCTCCCAAGCATTGGGGATTACAGGGGCATGCAACCACACCCATCTCAATCTTTGGCTTAGCACACCTCTGGGGTGGGGCCATCATGGCATGCCAAGGATTGAACCCTAGTCCCTGTGTCTGTCTAAGGAGGTAATTTAAACTGCTGAGCTATCAGGTTGGTCCTTATATATCACATTATATATATACGATTTTTTAAAATGTAATTCACACCATTTTATTGGAAAATTTCAGGTGATGAATCAAAAGATATCTGTTTATAAAGCCTATATGAGCAATAATAAACCATGTCCATCTGGGACCAGCTACAGGACGTTGTTCTGGAAATAATACTATCCACAATGAAACTTAAGTAGGTAATAATGGCATAGGGAACGTATGATGTCGGTGGATGACTCCAAATGATACGGGGGGGGGGGGGGGAAAATAAAATCTATCTCTCATCTATCCTGTATTCATATGTGTCTGTATTTACATGTGTCCTTGTTATATGTGTCTTACGTATTGTTTTCTATGTGCTCCCTACCCCCTCTAGGTAACTTACTCCTCCATGATTTCACTCCAGGGAGGAATCTTGATCTTTTGCCTTTCAATTTGAATTCTCTTCCAGTCTAGCTTTCACAACTGTTCCCCTCTCCATTTCCTACATTGTCACTTTCATTTTATTCCCTGACTTCCAGTGTGGGCTCTAGAATGGCTCTCATGAGCAACTGTAATAAAGAATAAAATGTTAGATTCTTCACAGGTAAGATATTTAAGCCTAACATACCACATTACATCATATTGGAGTGATATATCTATATCTATATCTATATCTATATCATCTATCTATATATTTGATTTTAATATTTATGTTTTTTTACCCCTCTCCTTTCAATGTTGCATCTATGTAAATGACACTTGGTGACACTTCTGTCTGCCCCAGACTGCTGTGTCTGACACCTAATTATATAAACTGGTTGATGCTTCAGTGTATGTTCTAATATGTTTGTGCCAGCAGAGACCATGCCAAAATGTACTATGTTCCAAGAATCTCAAAGGAACTTGAGTGTACTGGGACAATATATATGCAAGTCGGGTTGCAATATGAATGCAATTTCAGCAAAATCAGAATTATTCTCATTATTTTGTCTAACTCCTGATATCACAACTGTGTCAACTTGTTATTTGGAAATGAAACAACTTACTGCACACAGCTGCCTTGGGCAGGGCCTCGTCTGCTCCCAAGGGTCCTGCTTGTCAAGTACCAGACAAGGCCTTTACTGCTTCATTTTCCAAGTGTGAAGAGCAGCCCTGGAAAGGGCATTTCTCTCTCTTGCCTGTGTTCATGCAGTTACAGTCACAATATAAGTTGTCATCATCGATCCCCACACACACACAGGGAGCAGGCTATGGGATTAGCACAGCTTGCTGGAGGTAATAATGCAAGATCCCGGGGCTCCACCCAGCTTGGCTTATGTCCAGGCCAAACTTACAAGCCTTCTCCTTTTGTCAGATATGATTATTTCATTATGGGTGTACTGAGGGGTGTGGGCCATGCACTGAGCTAATGAATAAAGAAATCCAACCAGCAATTGAATTTCTGCATTAATGGTAAACATTTCTAATAAAGAAAAAGAAGAGACATTCAGCAAGGACCAATAAAATAGTCTTGGGAAGGTAGCATGCCGGCATGATTTATATTGCATAGGGAAACTCGAGAGTCATGTGGAAGAAAGTGCATTGCAGATGGAACCCTTTGCATGTCAGGCTCACAGTGGAGCAGGCACAAGTAGAGTAGAGGCTTTCTGAGTAAACATTGTGCTTCACCTTCTCTGCATATTTCAACTTCTCTGTGTCAGGGAGTCAATGGAGTGCAGTGGTTCTAAAACAGGTTTTCTCCTGTGAAGACCGTGAAGAACCAGGTCTGCCCAGCTCTGTCATTTTGTACCTAACAGTGTCAGATAGCTTAAGTCCTCATCATTAACATTGGGGGACTAAGTCAGGTATGGTGGCACACACCTACAATCCCAGCACTGTAGGAGGCTGAGGTAGGGGAACTCAAGTTCTAGCCTAGTTTGAACTTAACAACTTACTGAGAACTTGTCCGAAAATAAAGACACAAGGAGACAAAATGAAACTGGGGAATACAATAAAATATCTTTTTTATTGAACCCTTTTCTCAGATGTTTATAAGCACAAACTGACGTATTGTTTTCTTCTTTGGGGATTCACATGGTCCTTGAGGGTATGCAGGTCTTCCTGCAGCTGAAATGGTTACTTTATTTCGATTGTACAGGCTACCCCTTTCTACAAACCGTTCCAAAGCTTCTTTCTCCTCTTCGGTTATGTTCAGCTGGACACATTTAGGACTCTCTTTTGTGTTATCCTGGCAATAACTTCCCCAAATCATCCACCTTGTGCAGCCAATGTCCCCCAAAATTTGAAGTTGTTGGAGCCATTGACTTTTCTTGAGGGCCTTACTACATTTTGAAAACTGGACTGTTCTCACCCCATTAATTGTTTTCCCTCTTCAATTCTTCAGCCTTGGCAATCTTTTTTTGAAATTTATTTATTTATTTGGTACAGGGTCTTGTGACACAGCTCAAACTCATAGCGATCTGCCTATCTCAGCCTCCCTAGAGCTCCGATTAGAGCCATGACCACCACACTCCATCTCTGTAGCCAGCATGCCATGTAGTACTAATGATCAAACCTAAGTTGGTGAGCTTGCCAGGCAGGTGCTTAGATGACTGAGCTATCTATCCATCCCAGTCTTAGCAATCTTAGAGCACTGGTAGGCACAAGAAAATCTGTATAGGATTTTGTGTGTGTGTACTGCTGCCTTTATGTACATATTTTTCTTTATTAGAAGTGACATTGCATATCAGATTCTGAAGTTGCTGTTCGCCCTCCAGAAGAACACTGCATAGTGCTGGGTGGCTGGTATTCTACAGCCACCACATAGGAATAGGTTTTGGAAGGGCCAGGGCTCTTGGTTCTCTAGGCAGTGTCAAAGAACATACTTAGGTGACGGCTGTGTTCTACCTTTCCTTTCTTTCCTTACCCATCTCTCTAGTCTCTAGGGACAAAATTTCACCCCTGTACCAAAGCTCTCCTCTGGGAAAGCTGTGACCCCCTCGGCAGCCCCTCGCTTCTTCAGTCCTCCCTAACAACTTGTGCCTTTGCTGTCTCAAACACAGCCTGGAAGTACTTTGCTTCGTAACCCTCCTGTCAAAAGCTCATGCTGCTTGTCTCTCATTGTGTTACCAGCTTCTAGTGCAGGGCCCACTATACAGCTGGCAATCACAGGTCCTCAAGGAGTGTCCTCCCTCTTTTAGAATTTCTGGGTCAGTGATGCCTTGGTTACTGTTTCTTACTCATATTTCAGGCTTTTTACATGGAAAAAGGTGTGTTTAACCTTCGTTTTCCTTTTCACCCTGGATGATGATGTCACATTTAAACCTCAAGGCTATTTTTGGAAGAAGAAAGGAAATGATTTTTAGAGTCCTTTGTCCAGTGCCTTGCACAGTAAGGGAATAATTAATAATTCACTCCAGGCCCTCAGAAGGTTGGTGTTTGTAAATCTGTTGTTTAGTGGGAGACAGTTCTTGTCTTCACCGTGCACTGTGGTGGAGGAAACTTTCCCACTTCAC
This sequence comes from Capromys pilorides, assembly GCA_004027915.1. Lineage (NCBI taxonomy): Eukaryota > Metazoa > Chordata > Mammalia > Rodentia > Capromyidae > Capromys > Capromys pilorides. The sequence goes on along the minus strand of PVKN010042648.1, from coordinate 2,698 downwards.
TCAGCAGCAAGAGGAGAGGGAGGCTCCTGGCACAGGCAAAAGAATGCACAGGCATGCATACTGCAATGAGGCATGTCATTGTCAGATGATGGGACCCTCAGGCTGTCTGCTGTCCAGTGCTAGCCATGGGGGTGGAGGCAACAGCTGTTTCCCATGCTTCTGGTAATTATGATGGAAGATGATTCAGTTCCACGTAGGATCTGAGACCTGAAGGGAACAATCTGAGCCAAGTCAGTGTGTGCCTAATGAAACCATTTAGCTTGGGCTGCGGCCTCACCTACCCCAAGCTGCGATCCACTGTGCTCTAACGAAGCAGCTCGGGGAGATCATATTGCTTAGGAAAGGGAAATGCTCAGTAAAACTCACTCCTTGCACCTGGCTTTCCAAGTCTGTACTGTGGCCCAAGTGACTTGTGGGCTACGCTGAAGAAAGCCACCTGCTCTCTCTCTAGGGCCAGAGCAAGAATTTCCATCTTTAAACGGAGATGCCTCACTCTTTCAAGGTGCCTTCCCCACATCATTCTCCTATAGTGGCTGAGGCTACTCGTTTAAAGATTTCCTATTGCTTTGTATTGCTTCCTGCAGCCTCCCACGACAGGTGAATGAGATAACTTCTCACATGGGTTTTAATTAGGTGCTCAATTTATTAACAGTCCTCAGTGCCGCCGTCAGTGATAGGACTCTCACACAGTGCCGAGACAGCTGCTGCTGGGTTTTGCATGTTTATATATTCTCTGCTATGGGCCATCCCATCTCTTCCCTCCATGAAAGGAACAGGTCGAGACAAATGACACCTGGACACAAAGTGCTGGCACAGATGGTGATTGTAAGATTTTTTTCTTTGTCTCGTCTTAGGCTTTAACAGTAGAGGCATGATGGGAGTTTGTAGGAGTGTGTTAGGAAGGTGTTGTGGATTTGTGAAGAGTACAGGTGCAGGAATGTGGAGTCTTTCCCAGGGATCTGGGCCAGCACCTCCACCACAGGCCACTCCTTCGAGTGTATTTTTTTTTCTTTCTTTTAAAAATTCATTTTAATGTGAAAAAAAGATAAAATAGCTTCAAAACAAGTTAGTAGGATGGTTACAATAATTAATACCATGCATATTGTCTTCACAGTTATTCAGAGGACAAGATGCAGACCTGATATCTTGTCTAAACAATATTAGTACAAACTTTTATTCTCAATGAACTAAGAAAAAGTAGCTGTATATCTATCCTAACTCCCTTGTGTGTGTATGTATGTGTGTGTGTGTGTGTGTGTGTGTGTGTATTTAGCACATATTTCTATTGTGATAGTTTGTATGCAACCATTGGCTCTGGTATTGTGACTGTAGCATGTAGCATTCTCACCGAGATATCCTATTGTCTCAGCAACTCTTCTCTCATTGCCGGGACAAATACCCGATGCCCAAAATGAAGGAAGGAAAAGTTACTGAGCACAGTTACTGGGCATTTCGGTCTGTACTTGGTTGGCTCCAAGGCAGCCTGGCACATGGCAGAGGTAGCAGTTCATGGCAGCGGCAAAGAACAAGAGCAACGAGGAGGAGTTGCAGCAACAATGGCAAGAGAGAGGAAGTCTCAGTCTTTCTTATGTAACATTCAGGCTATGTGCCCCAGGCTGGGGAAGTACTCACCACCATAACTCTAGCTATACTAAGACCCATAATCGCAGTAGAACATGAGTTAATCTCAAACTCTAGAAGTCCCCATCCTATGACTGCATAAGGCTTTGGGGGGACAACTAGACACAAACCATAACACATAATAATAGGGAATGTCCACTGAGACACTTGATGAAAGCAAATATGGAAAACGATTTTGACAACAACCTTGAGATTGAAATTGGTTATATATTTGGTACATGATTTATTTTGACAAGAACAGAGGGGATCACTGATTTTCCTGTTTATTTGAATTAAGTTGATAGTTGGAAAAATAAATAATTACAAAAGCAACCAAACTGAATGAACTAATTTCTATTTCAAAGTAACTTGTCTGCTTATTGGACTGAATTTGATTAAATCATCTGGTTGTTCTGGCATCACGTTGACAGCACCACATAATCTTATGTGTCAAGCTAATGAACATGAGAACGAATTGATCAAATAGCTGTTTACAATGCAGTAAGCAATAAAATGTCTTGTAAATGACAAGTTTTACACAATCCCAGTGATTGTTTTCTTCTTTTATCCTTAGCAAAGGCTTTGCAATGGAATCATATGAGATCATCATTATCTGACATTTGATCAGACTATTGCAAGTATTCTTGGTGAAGTTACACAATAATTTTTTCAACCCAAGTCAATTGAACATCCACATTATATTCCCAGCAGCATGTTAGCTTCTGATGGAGGAAAGCAGGATACAGTATGGCCTAGTTCAGGCTTCCCTTTGACATCTACAGGACCCTAGTTGAGAACGCAAGTGCAGATCTGAAAGACAGAAGCCTTCAGAGGTGATAAACATGATCAGAACATGTTTTTGTAAAATGGCTATGTTTCTACCTTGACCAGCATGAGTTCCTGCTATTTTGGGAGACCAGATTTAAAGTAATCTGTGATTCATTGTGAATCTATTCAATGTTAAAATTTGGTAAGATAGGGAGAAACATTCTTTAATCCTAAACCCCTGGATCAGAGCCTTCCATCTCTCTGTTTCTAGCTCCTGTCCACACCAACACAGCTTGCTTATCCAAGCTCC
>PVKN010042647.1:0-10358 GCA_004027915.1 Capromys pilorides | reverse complement strand
ATCACAGCAGAGAAGAAACCCTTTTTCCACTATCAGAAAAGAATAGTAGATAGCGGGCTGGGGACACAGCTCAGCAGCATAAGCGCCTACCTGGCAAGTACAAGGTTCAGAGTTCAATCCCCGGTACTGCAAAAAAAAAAAAAACAAAGCAGATAGTGAGAGAAGAGAAATTGTTTGATGGTAAGCAGAAAAATCTTCCACGGCTAAATTAGAAACCCTTCCCACGCTTCAAGCTGAATGGGCGCCTGTGTCTGCGCCAGCACTGGGGTGTTCCGCAGGCCCCTCAGCCTCAGTAGGGCGCCTGGGGAGGACACTGTGTCAGCCTGGGTGAGTGGGGGTGGGGGTGGGGAAGCCACCAGCAGAGAAGTGCTCTCCATGTAGAACCTGAGGTGAGCGGTGACACCATCCCCCCCCCCGGGATGGGGCAGCCATGTAGGCGATGGAACTGGAAGCTGTGGATGCGTCTCGCTCCACACCCTGCCTGCGCGCCTGCCTTCTTCCCCAGGAATAAGAACTGGGACAGGGCCTGCGATCTGCACCCCAACAAGGTGACCAGAAGCACTCAGAGGAGTTCTCTTATGATTGTCGCACATGTTTTGAAACAGAAAGAGCCCTTCCCTCAGGAAACCACACACCCTCCTCTCGAGCACCCCGAGGGGTCGGACAGGATGCTTGCAGCGAGCGCACCAGGCATGGCCTGTGTTTCCTAGGCCAAAGCAGACATCATGAAGAGCTCTGAGCTTTGGCCACCTGGGGGGGTGGGGGGCAGGAGGGAGGAGAACTTTTTTTTTAGTCTTTTTGAGACAGGGTCTCCCTATGTAGTTCAGGCTGGCCTTGAGCTCCCTTGGTAGCCCAGATTGGTCTAGAACTTGCAGTGGTCCTCCTGCTTCAGCCTCCCGAGTGCTGGGATTACAGGTGTGCACCACCAGCACGCCTGACCTGGTCAACCTCTTCTAACTGCTTTGGCCTGGTAACTGAGCCCATGTGGCTAGGAGCTGGCTTGAACGGGAATGCAGAGAGAGGGAGCACACACCCGAGATGCTTTGGGAGCCGCGCGTCCAGCTGCCCTCACTGCTTTGACCTGAAAAGAGATGATTGCGAACTTAGACCCAGATTCCCTGCAAGGTGAAAACTGATTTAGCAAGCAAGCCACTCTGATGGCCCCTAACTCTTATAGCCTAGAGCTGAGCTCCAGGGCTGCTTGGGCAGCCTGAGGAGGAGGGGGAGGAGGGGAGGGTGACGGAGGAGGGACAGGAGTGGGAGGAGGGCCCTGGGAATGTGAGGAGTGAAGGGGTCCCAGGAGCCAAAAAGAGCCATCCCAACAAGGGTCCACCAGGAGATTGCGCAGTCCCCCCACCAGGGCCTTCACCAGGGGCCGCCTCCCTCTCCATTCTTTTTTTATGTTGAGATAGAGTTCCACCAAATTGCCCAGCCTAAATTTGAAGTGCCGCTGCCTCAGTCTCCAGGGTGCTGGGGTCACAGGCCTGTGCCACCACCTCTTGAGGAACTGTCTTCTTTTAAGTTCCTACTGTGAGAATTCCAAGCATATTGACGAGGAGAACTATGGTGCAATGATTCTGTGCATGCGCTCCTCAGCCTCGGTGGCAGGGAGAGCGCGCAGGGGCTTTCTTTGGACCTTGGTGCTCCCACCTGCAGTCCCTGCAGCGAACCCCAGAGACTGTGTCTCCTCCTGCGCTGATCAATGGGTCCTGCTGCTGTTCACACCATAGCTGAGTCAGCCTCAGCACTCACGCATTGCTGACGTTGGGGGTAGTTTGGGAAGGCGGAGTCTTCATGAGGAAAAGGGTTGCCTGTAGCCCAGAGGAAGTGACGAAGAGAGCAGAATGGCGCTTGGCCCAGAACCAGGGACTGACTCTGAGCTGCTGAGCATCTCTGAAACGACTGGGGAGAAAGTCTGGCTAGGTTTTTCCCCAGGAAGTTGGATGACAACGGTGGTGTGTGTGTGTGTGTGTGTGTGTGTGTGCGCGCGCGTGTAAATGAAGAGTGATGCTAGAAGGCTGGGAGACTTGGGGACAGCCAGACAGCTGGCATTCGGGTTGCAGTAACATAGTCCAAGTTTCCTTTCCTTGAAGGGAAAGAAAATGCTAAATTTAAACACTGTTTTTTGGTTTCTCCGCCCAGAATTTCCCTTTCTGTCTCCTTCACACGGGCAGTCTGCAGACATCGATGCGAGCAAAACTGCCGTGCAGAAGCACAGAGCCCCACAGGGAGAGAAGCGACTCCAGCCCCGGTGACATTCGGTGCTTGCTGGGCAGCTCTGTTCTCTAGCAACTTGTCACAATACCAGAAACAAATGGCAGCGCTGATGGCACTGGGGCATGGACCCACATGCTGGCCTAAACGTTCTATTGCATTTCCTACAGTGGGGGCTTCAGGTGGGAGGACTGAGGACAATAGAGCACGCTAAAAGGGGTATAGTGGTGCAGGCCTGTAATCTCAGCACTTCAGGAGGCTGAAGCAGGAGGATCGTTGTGAGTTCAAGACAGGCCTGGGCTACGAAGTGAGCGCAAGGCCAGTCTGTACTGCATAATGAGACCCTGTCTCAAAAGACTAACACACACACAAAAATAAATAAATAAATAAATAAATAAATAAATAAATAAATATAAAACAGGAAACTATACGCAAACTTCTCAAATCCATAGTGGTCCTGAAGCTTACGGATCAACAAAGGGACTCACAACCTGAAGAGCCACCTGTCCACCACCCTGCATGTGGCTGATCGTTACCCCAGTACTCCAATGTTGCCTCTTCTTCCAACCTTCTATCCTTATCAGATGTGGTTTTGTGTTTGCCTCTAGTGATAAATAATAATAATTATTATTATTGCATCATCATTATTATTATTATTATTATTATTATTATTATTATTACTATTATTTGTCTTTTGAGACAGGGTCTCGCTATGCAGTTAAGGCTGGCCTTGAACTCACTTTTGTAGCCCGGGCTGGTCTCGAACTTGCACTGATCCTGCTGCCTCAGCCTCCTGAGTGCTGGAATTATAGTTGTGCGCCACCATGCCATGCTAATACTATGAATAATATTAAGTCACTGTGTTGCTAGAACTATCGCCGGCTGGAGCCCTCAGGAAATAACATCCAGGCCTCCACTAGATGTCACTGGATGTTTGCTGTTTTGCAAAGGTAGTGGCTTTGTGAAAAAGTTCATTTGCAAATAGAAATTGACAGCTCCCTGTGGGTCCCCAGGAGCAGAATGGGAGAGGCAGTAAGTCGCAGTGAAAGCTGGCAGAAGTCATTAAATAAGGACAACAATTACAACTTTAAGTAAAATTGGAGTGGCTGCAGGTTTTGCATAATCCCTCCTGGCATTTGTCAGGAGGAAAGGAAGCCAGCGGCTTTGCCCTCCCGCTGTGTTAAACAAAAATGGAAAATTGTAAGGCACAGCTAGATTTTTCCTCTCCTGCTTTGTTTTTCTTCCTCCTCCCTCCCTATTTTCAGGGGAATCTGACTTTCTTGAATGATTATGTTTTCATGAAGTCATTTGCAACATTTTAAGATCAATTCTTGTGGCTTCAGCTTTCTCCCCACACTTTAAAACCATTTTAATCTTCGTTATCTCCGTGAAAGGCACACAACAAACAGAAACGGAAACTTCTAGAAAGCTCATGAGGGTTTTCTGAAGTTATCCACTTCCTGTATCTGCTGAAAATGTAATTCTCAGTTCCAATAGAAACCATGTATCCTGGGGTTTTGTTTTGTGTAACACTATTTGTTTATTTTTTTTTTAACTTTCATTGTATTTTGGCTTCGAGACTGTTAAATAAGTCTCCAGTATTAAGTAAACTTCTCTGACCCTGCGGATTTCCTATCTTGTCGAATCTTCCTTGCAAGAATAACAGTGTCCTTTTATTTGGTAATGTAGAGCATGATGTTTTTGGCATGCCCAACATTTTTGACTTGCAAAAAATTCATGATCTCAAGTGCAAGAGAAGGGAAGCCTTTCTTAGGTCCCAAATCTGAAGTATTCTGTCGCGTAGACAGCGGTGCTACAAAGAAATTGCCAGCCTGTTGGTTCCTGAGACATCCCTGACTACCAGGTAGGAATCTATTTATTTTTCACCCATTTGCTAAACTTGTTAAAACAGGGATACGGAGTGAGCATTTCACTTCTACAAAACTCACACAGTTCCTCAAACTTGGCTAGCTGCGTCATTTTGTCCACTTTTACCTCCTTGTCTTCTTCCACTTAAATAAGACCTAGCCTTAAAAACACATTCAGAGCAGCATGTACCAGGTGGTAGAGGTGGTTTTACTGTGACGAGAGAGCATGGGAGAAGCGTCCTTGTTTCCTAGTCTTGGCATGTTGAGGTCACAGGTATGCTTGTCAGATGGGGATGATGCAGAAGAACCCACGGCCCCCAAAGTCTGCAGCTAGGATCCCCCAATGCGCACAAGCACACACGGGTAAGGCGATGATCTGCTCGCATCTCCCCCTGGGGTTGGCTTCACCTTTCCTTTTTCAATACTGTGAACACCTTGGAAGTGTGACTGTCTCTTGCAAAGACTGACACATGGCTAAATGTTTATCTTCAGACACCGAGAATTAATTAGGACTTGGAGAAAGTATGTTGGGTTCATTTGAAGTTGCCAGGGGCTAAAGTCTTATAATCAAAGGAGCTATGCTAGCAATTTCCTAACTCTTAGCTAACAAAAATTTCCTAAATACAGTGGTTCTGAAATTAAGAAATTTCAAAATTAAGGTGGCCACCCAACTTAATTATTGACCCCATTCTGGCTGCAGAGCAAATCACATGAGAGCACAACCAAATTCCTTAACAGCGAATCTAACCACTGAATTTGATTTGGTCCTGCTGTATCCAAAGTAGATGGAATCTAGAAAATTAAATCCTAGTAGCTAAGAACGCTCTCTTTTAATTTACAGCCTGAAAGCATGCTTTTTATAAAGAGAATAGCAACAAAGGAGAAATGTTGGGAACTGAAGAATTGTGTCCACCATCCTAATCTGGAAAACTTTTCCACTGAAGGTCTACGATACAGAGGGACAAACTCAAGATTTTTAAAAAACTCCTACCCAGGCTCCCTTCCAGTGTTCATTAGAAGGCATTTCCTTCCCCAAGACCTGAATCCAGGGAGAGTTGAGCTGTATTAGGAGGGCCAGGCAGAAGGCTCAGCGGCAGAAGTGCCCCTTGGCAAGCGCCAGGTCCTGAGTTCCATTCCTGGCAACAGATAAACTGTGTTAGCAGGACCGATGTCATTCACGCCACAAATGTATACTTTCTTGTACCATAGCACAAGCCACTGCCCACCATCTGTATCAGAAAAAAAAAAAAGGAAATGATCAGAGGAGAGACTGATTTATCAGTCTTTTCTCTTTTTGATATAGTTATGTGATATAATAAAATGAAAGCTATTTTAAGAACTAAACACCAGCAGACTTTAAAAGAAGGAAACCTCAAGTTAAAAAGGTGAAAACCCAGACTAAAGCACAGAGTTGCTTGGAGAGTATTCTGGGCCTCGCCTTTCCAGTCAGACTGCCCAGGGTGAAAACTTAGCCCCCCCGCTTCTCGAGCTGTGCTTTTGTCCGGGGAAATGCGACCATCGCTGGTCACTCATTCTACAGCCCGCTCCACAGCTGTTGAGGTTGCGCACCTCCCTGCTGCTGGGTTTGGATCCAGGTTCTTCCCATTTCTAAGCAAGAATGGAAGAAAAGGGGCACAAAGCAGAGACAATGTTTATTTGAAGAAGTAAAAGAGTGAGGAGGAGGTTGGCTCAGCAAAGCGAGCTGGGGCTGCAGAAAAGGAGTAACACAGACAAGAGGAGACCCTGTGTGCAGGAACCTGCGGCAGCCTGCAACACCCTTCTAGGCAGGAAGAAGGGGCCCTGGGTGACCCGTCCTCTTGGGAGATAGGGGCCACATGGCACCAGCAGCGTGGTGTTCACCCATTGAGGAATGTGGGGAGGGACTGTGGCGGGTGTGACACCCAAGAGGTGAAGCTGACAAGGCTTACGATAGGGACAAGTTTCTCCCACAGAGGCAACAGGGACAGTCAGATTTAGGGTACAGTTCAGTCACCTGCTTTGTAGCCAGTTCTGGGAAGGAATATTTCCCTGGAATCCTGTTGGCCTCAGTGGAGGCTTATCTCAGATCTTATCGACCACCACACCACAGTGTCACAGCTCAGCTACCTGAACTCAGCCAGGGCTGTGGGTGACAAGCAGCGCTGACCCATCACCTGCCACCTGCTTTACAATGATGGGGACCCTCCTTGGCCGGGTGAGGGAGGTGCCCCCTCCACACCCCGCACTGCCCACAAGCAAACACGGTGGCCCTTGGGCTGTGCCGGGCGCAGCCTGCTTCCTGCTGGGGTGAGCTCTTGTGAGGAAACCCGAGAAGGCAGGCTCTTGATGGGTGGCCTTTCATCTTGTCCGAATTGGAGGTGACACGAGGTCTAGGCCGTCCTGTGGGAAGCCCACTCGAGTTCTGTCTTTTCTTTTTTTTTTTTAAGTTATTTTTTTTTAAATTTTATTTATTTATTTATTTGTCTGCTTGTTGTGTTTGTTTCTTTTTTTTAATTAATTTATTTATTTATTTGTTTGCTTGTTGTGTTTGTTTGTTTCTTTGTTTATTCATTTTGTGGCTGGCTCAGCCTGCCCTGGTGGTGGCGCTGGCGCAGCATGTGGTGCCGGGGATCGAACTGCAGTCCCCGCAGTTGCCTGAGCCCTCCTAAGCAAGCGCTTTAGACCACTGAACCATCTCACCGGCCCCTCGAGTTCTGTCTTTATAGAGCAAACCAACTCTTATTTGCAAAATGCTCAGCACAGCCAGGTTTCTGATAAGTGCCTATAAAATCTGTTGGCGTCTTTATTATGAGGTCAGACGATTCTGACATCACAGACTATGATCTGTTGGCACTTTATGGAATTGGTCACATTTTAAAACGAGAACTCTAAAAACCAATTGAGTATTGGAGGTCATACTGACTATGTCACTACTAAAGCACTAGAAAGTATATCTTGAACTTGGCTTGTGCTTTGCTCCACCACATTAATATAAACTTAGGTATCAGTGAGCTTTCTGGTATTAAATTCTTCATGTTTGTAATAGGGAGACAGAACATTTCAAAGCCACTTTACAGCATTCATCAACCTAGAGGATATATTGAGAAGCAGGTGTTAAACATTTGCCCATTTAAGAGACCTCAGTCAAGCCAGGCGTGGTGGTGCACACCTGTAATCCCAACACTTGGGAGGCTGAGGCAGGAGGATCAATGTGAGTTCGAGACCAGCCTGGGCTACAAAAGTGAGCTCAAGGTCAACCTGAACTGCATCGGGGGATCCTGTCTCAAAAAGATGAAGAGAGGAGAGAGAGAGAGAGAGAGAGAGAGAGAGAGAGAGAGAGAGAGAGATAGACTGTAGTCAGATATTGAGCAATATTAAATTATTTGCTTGTTATTTGCTTACTATTTTTATTTCTTTTGGTATTCTGAGACAGGGTCTTGGTATGTGGTCCTGACTGGCTTTGAACTCACTCTGTATCCTAGGCTCACCTTAAGTTCAGAGAGGTCCTGCTGCCTCAGCCTCCTACATGCTGGGATTATATGTGTACCACCACACAGGGTGCTATTTTCTACTTTTAAAACTCAAAGCCCACTGTGTGTTAGTTTATTTAATCTAAAATGTCATCAATATTTTGTAAAACACAGATGAGTGATAAATCCAACCCGTACACACAGACCACCGGTGTTAACCACTACCACATTATCTTAACGTCTATGAGTCAAGCTGATGCCATGTGTGTAAATAACCTGATCACCTACAGATCGGCAAGTTGTGCAGTTCTCCCGTGGCCACAACTTAGCCTAAACAAGGTGCTCATCAAGCAGGGTGTGGGAGTGCACACCCCGAATCCTAGCACTTGGAAGATGGCAAGCAGAAGGACCACAGCTCGGAGTCTAGACAATTGAACCAGACCCTGTCTCCCGAACAAAAGATACAGAGGCCCAGGGATGCAGCTCAGTGAGAGGGCTCTGGGTTTGATCCCCAGGACTGCAAAAAATAATGATGAAATGAACAAGGATTCTCATTAAATATTTAGCCATAGTATTTATGACAAACAAATTGACCCCAACATGCAAACAGTGAAAATGACAAATGCAAGCATCGTGAAGTGGCCATCATTTCTCTTGAACATGTGCATGCCTAGATTTGAGTTTTGCATTTGCTGGAGCCAGGGCAGACGTCTGGATCCTCCCTACGCTGCAAGACATTTGCCAGCACTCGGTGGGAAGGTAGCAAGGCCGGCGAGCCCCATGGATGGCATCTGTTGCCTTTCTCAGGCTACCTTCAGTTCCCATGGAAACCGAGTCATGGCCTGGGAGCCTGTGTCCATGTCCATGCAGGCTGCTCTGCTGCAGAAGTGACAGAGGGATCAAGGGTGGGCTGGCACTCTCCTCACCCGAGTGTACATACACACAGCAAGTGTGACACTAGACTTCCTGCCACATGAGTTGGTATCAAAACTGGAGACAAAATTCAAGTGATGAATTTGGCTAACTTTCAAAATCTTCAGCCTTTATTCCTATTCTCACTACCATGCTGGTAATTTCTACCTGTGGTGTGTTCTCATGCAGGAGACTGCTAGGGAGGGCAGGCATTCTTAATACTTCTTGCAAATTAGATAAGGGCTTGAGGATAGCTCAGGGGTAGCCTAGCATGTAGAAAGCTCCATCCCCAGCACTGCAGTAAAAAATGAGTAACTCTATTTAGGAATCCTAGGAGAATCCAATCCCACATCTGACCTTTAGACACATTCTTCCCGTGGTAACACAGTGCTCAAGTTACTGCTTGGTGGACCCTGGTTTTCCCCCAGCCATGACTTGATGTAGGGACTCTTTTTAGGGTTTGCCTGTTACTCTGACACCACTAGAGGGCCTCACCACTGGCCGAGAAACCTAATGCCTGTGTTTCTCCTGAGCTCTGTTCTAGCGCAAGACGCTGGCTGTTCCTTACATGGAGTTTAGCGGGGTGCGGGATTGGACGGAGGAGAAACAAGGCTCCACTGGCCCTTCAAACATCCTGCTCCTAATTTGCTTTCTTTTCAATGTTGACCAAAAAGTCTTTCATGTTAGTACTCAGGGTTAAGCTGAGCAAGTGCTGCTGAGTAAGCTACATCCTCCGCCTATGTATGCAGGTAGATAGGCATGTATGTATGTATGTATGCATGCACACGTGTATGTATTCATGTATGTACATACCAGGGATCAACCAAAAGGGCCTTTTATCACTAAGCTACACCCTCTGCCTTTCTTGTTTTATTTTAAAACAAGGTGCTACTGAGCCACCCAGCCTGGGCTCTAACTTTTGATCCTCTTGCCTCAGCCTCCCACATAGCTGGGATCACAGGCAAAATGACAGGCCTAGCTACACTGTACCTGGCTACGCTTGGACTTTTTTCTAAAAACCATAGACTACAGTTATTTGGGGGTTCTGTGGTTGCTTTGGTTGTTTGTTTGCTGGCCTGGGAATCAAATCTGGGGATCCCAAGTGCTAAGCAAGAGCTTTCTCAGGGAGCTGCACCGCCAGGCAACTGGGGCGATCTCATAGGGAAAGTGTAAGGCTTGGCATGGTGGTGCAGGCCTGCAGGAGCCCAGCCTGGGCAATGCAGTGACCAGCTGGGCAACCGGGTGATTTAGAGACCCTGCGTTAAAGATAAAAACAAGCTCAGGATGAAGCTCAGGGCAAAGGCCCTGGCTTCAGTCCCCAGCACTTAAATAAAAAAAAAAGTGGTAAAAACTCAGCTGCTGGGGGCTGGGGAGATAGCTCCGGGGCACAAGTGCCCGCCTGTCAAGTGCAAGGTCATGAGTTTGAACCCCCGTCACGCAAAAACAAAAAAACAAACAAGAAAACCCTCAGCGGCTTTTTTCTTCCCTGTCTAAAAAAGTAGAGAAAATCAAAGCCACCTTGGGCGGGTGTCTCTCCAACCAGCACTCTACAGTGAAGGTTCTGAGGCGGCGCTCACTTCCCCTCCCAGCAGCACCAGGATGGCTGGATAGTTCAGAGCCTGGCCCCACCCTACCCCTGTCCCTGCAGGTGCTAGGTCTGTACCCAGAGGGGCAGGCCACAAGGCCCGGTGTCCCTGGCTCATGGATGAAGCCACTGAGCCCCGGAAGGAGGACAGAGGTGCATGACCTCCTTAAAGCCTCCATACGAGCTGCCATCCCAGCTCTTTTCATTGTTAAGATGCATTCTTGCTAATTGCTATATTACCCAGAAGGGACTTGAACTCGCAACCATCCGGCTTTAGCCTCCCGGAGGGCTAGAGCTGCGGGCCTGTGCCACCACGCCTGGCCCCTCTGA
>PVKN010042646.1:0-10359 GCA_004027915.1 Capromys pilorides | reverse complement strand
TTGTGAGGTAGGCACTTGTGCTATGGAACTATCTCCCCAGCCCCTGTTTAGCTTTTTTAGAAACTTCGGAGCCACTTTCCACTCTGATTCCCACCAGCAGGGCATAAAGGCTTCTGATTGTTCCCATCTTGCCCATACTTGTTAGTTTATATGAGCATACAGTCACCTTAATGGCAGTAGAGTGATATTTTGTTGTGGTGTTTGATGTGGTTCTCTTTATAACAAGTGTGATACGAGAATTTTAATTGGCATAAGATGTAAACATGATCTCATCAATTGCCAAATAAAGGTCAGAAGGGGAATCCAGTCTGCTGTGCATTACGGAGCCCTGTAGTTACCTCAAAATAAGTGCAACCCCGGTGGTGGGAACAGGAGGAAGAGAAGCTGGTAGCCACCTCAGCATTGCTTTTGCAGATCCCTGCAACTGAAACTACTCAATCCAAGGAAAGGAAAAAAATTGGCTCTTTGGGAAGAAACTGGGCCTGGTGCCCGAAGGTCAAAGGTTTGGAACTGCAGTGTGGGTGGAGTTGCTGGCCCAGCTTCTGATCCGAGTGTGGTGCGCTGGGCTTCCAAGCAGGCACCCGCTTTAGTCCTGAAACAGAGGTGTGTGGGGAGTGACTGCTTGGGATCCACAGAGAAGCTCTGCTAGGCATGCAGGACAGAGCAGAACTCTGTGTGGCTCGGTGTCCTCGCAGGTCTGCCTCACCACACTCTTGCCAGTGCCCAGTGTCACGTGCTGTCTCTGCCACCTGTCCCCACACAGGAAATGCTCTGGGTCTGTGCTTGGGGCCTTTAGTGGTATCCAGGAAGAACTGCTCACTCCCAAAGTAACTATAAAATGGTTCCCAAATGCCCGCTGCTCCTTGCTGTTCTCATAGTTTTGCTATTCTACTTTCTGAGACAGAGTCATTCCATAGCCTAGGATGACCTTGAACTCATGGCGATACTGACCCTTGGCCTCCTGAGCTCTGGGATTACTGTTGAGCAACCAGTACGTTTATCTAGTTCCAAAGCATTGTGACCGCAATGGGGAGATCCCTGGCTTCATCTAGGAAATCACTACGTATTCTGCCTTCCTGCTGCTCCTAGGATCTGCTGCTGGGCTTGGTGCCACTGCAGCTCTCCTACCTCCCCTCCCCCCAGCAGGGTGTGCCCAAGGCTCACCAGGATGTCATTGTTTTTTGTTTGTTTCATTTTGTTGTGTTTGCAGTGTAAAAGATTGAACCCAGGACTGCTGAGGAGGTGGCTCAGATTTATACAGAGCTATCCCCTCAGGAAGATAACTTCCTTGTTTTTTGACACTAAGTACTATTGTATGGGGCGGTCAGTACCACCTTTTAAAAAAAAATTAGGAATTAAACCCAGTGATATTCTAACACTGAGCTATGTCCCCATAGTGCCTCACTGTGTAGTTCAGGCTGGCCTTGAGGTCACTTTGTAGTCCAGGTTGGTCTCCAACTCACAATCCTCCTGCTTCAGCCTCCCAAGTACTAGAATTACAGGAATGTGCCCAGCCCATATTGCATTTTCTGTATCCATTTGTCAGTAAGTGGGGATTTGAATCATTTCCATTCAGAGTGGTTTTTTTTTTGTGTGTGTGTTGCGATACCGGGAATTGAACTCATGACCTTGCACCTGCCAGGCAAGCACTTATTCTACTGAGCTATCTCCCCAGCCCCTACAAGTGGTTGGTTTTTAAGACAACTACAAACAAGCTACACACTGAGCTCTTGTTTACGAGGACATTCATCAGCTGAGGCAGCATTGGCAGCCTGGAGACCAGGTCCTTGCTTGGGGTAGAAGGCCCCCCTGTAGCAGGTGTTCTTAGGGACCTTAGGTTGCAGGTGGGAGGTAGGCATCGTGCACTCATGTGTAGTTTGCTGCAGAGTAGGGTGGAGCCCAGCATCAGGCCTGCCAGGCACGGGCCCTGACACAGCACTGCAGCCACACAGTCGACCAAGTGCTTCCTTGGCCCTTCCAGTCACTGCTCCCACCATAGTCTTTAAAGTCAACTCAGGGACCAGCCAAATAGCTCAGTAGATTAAAGTGTGTGCAAGCAGGCACAGGGGATGGGGGTTTGTTCCCTGGGCCTGCCATGCCGGCCCTGGCTCCGGGGGGGGCATTGAGAAAGCAGTTGAGACTGGATGTGGTGATGCACACCTGTAATCCCAGCTCTTGGGAGGCTGCAAACAGGCAGATCACAAGTCTGATCTAGTGAGATCCTAAACACCCTGTAGACCCTTCCCTAAAATACTGAATAAGCAAATAAATAAAGTTGACTCAGTTGCTCCTGTTTAGAACGCAAGATATTTGATTCAGAGAGAGGTGTAGATTTGTCTTACTCCCCAAACTCCAAGCTTCATCAGCTTAGCCTGTGTCTGTGAAGCATGCCTTAGCTAGCGCTGGGGGAGCAGCTCCTGCTGGAGTCTGAAAACAGCTGAGCTGCCTTTGCTCTTACTTGCAGTTAAAAGGAAGGTGGGAGAGATTCTTTGGGCTTAGGACTCATTACAAGCCAAGTATGGGGGTGCAAGTTTGTGATTCCAGTTACTCAGGAGGTGGAGGTGGGGGTCCCAGCACAAGAGTCTGTCCTATGTGTCTGTCATGTTCTTAGGTACTAGAGTTTTTTGTTTGTTGCTTTGTTTTGTTTTTAGTCTTTTTGAGACAAGGTCTTACTATGTAGTTCAGGCTGAGCTTGAGCTCACTTTGTAGCCCAGGCTGGTCTCGAACTCACAATGAATCTTGCCTCAGCCTTCTGACTGTGGAGATTACAAGTGTGGGCTACCACGCCTGGCCAGAGGGTTGTTTTTTGGTTTTTGTTTTTTTCTGTATTTAGGACAGGGTCTACAGAGTCTCACAATGTAGATCGGACTCGCAGTGATCCACCAGTGTTCAGCCTTCCAAGAGCTGGTGTTACAGACGCATGCCCTTATGCCCAGTCTCAATTGTAGTCTCAGTGTGCCCCCAGGGTGGAGCCAGCAGGCATGCCAAGGATGCTGGGGTCTAACCCTGGCCACTGTGCTCTACCTAAGCAGGCTCTCTAGTCCTTTGAGCTATCAGGCCCACCCTCAGATAGTTTTTGATAGCAGCTTTGTTAAGATAGTACTCATATGTCGTACAATATGCTTATTTAAAGCATGTGATTCAAGACTGGAGGTAGACGATGGTAGATGGTAGCTCAGTGGTAGAGGATGCATAAGGCCCTGGATCTGATTCCCAACACTGCAAAAAAATTTTAAAAAATGATTTGGGGGATTTTAGTGTGCTCTCAGATAATGTGCAGCCGTCACTGTGCCAGTCTGGAGCACTGATTTAGTCATTTCAGCCGAGTATGAGTGCACACATATAATCCCAGTACTTGGGAGGCTGAGGCAGGAGGATCACTGCAAGTTTGAGGCTAGCTAGAGTGAGGTCAAGCCTGAAATATATAGTAAGACCCTGTCTCAAAAAATAGATGCATTCATAAATAAATAAAATAGTCATTTTACCACAGTGACACGCGCACAAGTGCAAAAGTTTGGTTTTTTGTTTGTTTTTGCTGCTGAGTGAATTCTTATGGCTAGGAACCTCAGTTCCCCTCAGAGTGAAGCAGCACTAGCAGTAGTGGTGCTATCCTGCTTGTGACCAGGTTATGTCCTGATAAAAATCCCAAAGGACTTGGATATACCCAGTCACCTCACCAGCACAGCCCAAGAACACCTACCTTAAATGTGCTTAGAACACCACGATAGTCTCGAGTTGGTCAATGTTGTATAACACAAAGCCTGACTGATGGGCTCGTTGACTGACTGACTGACTGACTGCCATGTTGGGGTTGAATCACAGCCTTCACACTAGACTACCCCCATAGCCCTTTTGTGACAAGTTCTTGCTATATCATTAAGTTGCCCAGATTCCCAGACTGCTGGAGTTACAGGTGTGCAACACCATGACAGGCATAATTTATTGAATATCATCGCAGTGAAAGTGAAAAGCAGAGTGTTCATATTGGTGTACTTTCTCACCACGATAAAGTAAAAAAAAAAAAAAAATGAAGTCAAACCGTTTTGAGTTGGGGACTATCTGTATGTACCAGGATTTTTTCTGCTCAGTACTGATGATTAACCCAGCCCTTTATTTGTCATTGTGGGCCAGGATCTTGTTAAATTGCTAAGGCCAGATTTTAACTTTTTTTTTATTTTGAGACAGGGTCTCACTATGCAGTTCAGGCTGGCCTTGAGCTCACTTTTGTAGCCCAGGCTGGTCTTGAACTTGCACCAATCCTCCTGCCTCAGCCTCCCAAGTGCTGGGATTACAGGCGTGTGCCACCATGTGGATTTTAACTTCTGATCATCCTACCTGAGCCTCCCAGAGTGCTGGCATACCAGAATTTTTTGATGACACCATTGAAACTATTGCTAAATGTTGGGGCTGAGAGATACCTCAGTAGAATAGGCGCTTGCTTGGTAAGCTCAAGGTCCTGAGATTGATCCCTGGTTCCACAAAAAAAAAAAAAAAAAAAAAACCTATTGCTAAATGTGGCAGCCAGTAACACTGCCACTGAAAAATAACGGGGTCTTTGCTGCTTATGAAGCTGCAGTGCTGCACTGTTTTCCTTCTGTCTTCTCTCTGACATAGAGTCTCACTATGCAGTTCAGCCTGGCAGCCCCGGCTGGCCTCAATGCACTCCTGCTTCTGCTGTTCTCCTTACCCTGCCTCCTGCCCTGCCCACCCTTCCCAACACAGTGACCTCCCTCAAGCCAGCCAGCACATCCAGATCTGCCTTTGGAGTGGCCATCCCAGGAGGCCCAGGCCCTGGTGGGCATGCAGAGAACAAAGGGAGCTGTGTCAACCCTTGACCAAAGTCCGGTTCTGAGGACACCCTGGAAGCTTCCAGCTCCCCTCACAGCTATGGCCATCATTGTGGTCTCTGCTTTCATGTTTTTCAAGGAGTGTCCCAGTCTTCTCCCAGCCCCAGGGCTGCTTCTCTGGCTGATCTTCCTGGGACGCAGGGATCCCCATGAATGAGCCAGCTAGGAGGACGCCCTGCCTTGTCATTTTTGTTCTTGGAGTGTTCGTCTCCTGCTGGTGGAAGGTTGCCTTATTTAGCCAATGCACTCTTAGTTGCTTATCTGAGGTTCAGATTGAGCAGGTGTCCTGTGTGTTACCCAGCAACCCTCCGGGCCCCACTGTGCTGCACTGGTCCTGTGGAAATGCTCATGAGCAGGTGCAGGAGAGCTTCGCACAATCCGCAGAGCTGGGAGCCAGGGAGCCTGGCAGGAAGCTCCCTTTCCAACCCACACAGCCAGGCCCATGACCTGGGCAGGCGGGCGCAGAGAGTCTGGCATGTTTCCGGAAGACCAAGCCAGCTGACTGCAAAGCTGCCGCCAGTGCTATCTAATTTACTTGTCTAATTTAATTAGCAAGCCTAATTAGGGGACATCTTGCTACCCTAGGCGTCTCATTTCCTTCTGGCCTTTGGGAGGTGTTATGCCTGACAGACAGTCGGTGACATGAGGATTCAGAGGGGTCAAGCAAAGTGCTAGATGGCAAAGTGCTATCAGTCTCAGCGACCAGGCTGGAGAACACTCAATCTCACCCCTCCAATATATTGTGTTTGTTGAACTGGAGTTGAGGTAAATGCTAAAATGAGCCCAGAGGGGAAGCATTCATGCAGGGGAAGAGAATGGCGTTCCACTGTGCTCCCTGTCTTCCTTCAGCATTGAAGGCCTGGAGCCTAGTGCACCCCAAGTGCTTCATCAGCGTTGGCTGGAGCCAAAGACAGGCTGGGGAAGTCACCCCTGTTCGCCCCTTTAGTGTTAATACCCCAGCCCTGCTGCATGGTTCCTCCTCTTGGGAAATCCTCTCAGCTCCTTAGACCCCACCACCATGGCTCAGGAGGGAAGATTCCTAAAAAAATCCGCTCTGACCCTGGTTCCATCAGTTCCTCCCTTTGTCCCCTGCTTATCTCTAGTGCTTCTGTTTTTTCTGTCACCAGGCCTGAAGGCCTCTGCAGGTGGAATCTTCCTTCTCCATCGTGCGTTTCAGTGTTTAGGTGGGCATCTGAGAGCAGAGCCAGGGCTGCCCTTTGGCAGTGGCCTAGCCCAGGCGCTCCTTCTAGGTGGGGGATGCAGCTTGGGGCAGAATGTGTACTTTACATGCAGAAAGTCCTAGGTTTGGCCCCCCAGCATCACAGAACACACGAAACAAATCCCTTGTTAATAGGTGAAGACACTAAGACCCAAGAAAGTCATATGATTTGTACACAGGGTCACAGTGTTACTTCAAGTATTTGTCCTCTGCTGGCACACAACTGTTCTGAATTCTCTCCATTCACCCCATCATGTATTTGTGTGTGTGTGTGTGTGTGTGTGTGTGTGTGTGTGTGTGAGAGAGAGAGAGAGAGAGAGAGAGAGAGAGAGAGAGGGAGAGAGAGTCACACTGCCGACTTTAAGGAAAACTAGAGCCTGCACTTACTTGTTTCCTTGTAAAAGTCAGCAGTGGAGAGAGGGTCGACTGTGGGGTACCTGTCGACCCAGCAGTGACTCTAGTCCCCGAGGGCCATCCTGTGCTGGGGTGACTCTCCCCACTGCCTGTTATCAGTGCTGCTGGAGGGGCTGGTGTGGGCACCGCAAGTGATGCTTGGCTGGAGATGGTGCATGAGGCGAGGCCCTCTGGTCCTGGCTTACAGTGAGTTCTCTCCTCACAGTCACGGCCCTTCCCTCCTTGAGAGGAGGCTGCTGCGAAGCCCACCTCCAGCAGTGCCCTCCCTTGAGCCTCCCTCTACCAAAGCAGACTCCTCACCCAGGGGAGCCCCCCACCTCCTGGGATGTTCAGTTCCTGGTGGTCAGCAGTCTCCCTTCCAGGTGCTCCTCCCAGCTGAAGGAGCCTCTTCTTTTCTGCATGTTTAACGTTAGGAATTACCGTGTCTTTTGTATGTACACATTTATTTATATTTTTGCTTCTTGAGACATAGTCTCACTGTGCAGTTCAGCTGGCCTTGAGCTCATTTTGCAGCCCACCAGGCTGGCCTTAAACCTGCAGTGATCCTCCTGTCTCAGTCTCCCAAGTGTTGGGATTACAGGTGTGCACCACTATGCCTGGCTATCCTGTTGTGGGGAAATGCACAGCATTCCTGTAGCTCAGTAGGGGTCTTTGCCGCAAACCCCAGCAGGGGAACCTTTTATATAAGGAGCTGCCTGCACCCAGCGTTCAGGGCTGAGAAGAGTAGGAGGGTGTCCATGATGTCTCCCTACCGGCGAGAAGCACCCCCACTGTGCAGACAGTGAATATTGCTGAACAGGTTGGCTTTGGCCCCGAAAGTGTCCTTTAAGGAAGGAGCTGGGGAATAGGACCAAAAAGCCCAGGGAGAGAAAAGAGTGCCCACTTTGCCTTTGTTCTGTGGAACCTGTTCGTTCATTTATCCACCCAACAGTTAGGTCTAGAGTGCCTGCTTTTTGCTAGGCATTCTGTGTGGTGCTAGGCATCAGCGAAGACTAATCTTCCCTGGTGTCCACCCAGCCCTGAGCCCAAGGGATGGACTGCTATGGTGTCTGTGTTAGTAGGAGCCTAGTTCATGACTTGTGCGTGCGTGGGCTGCACGTTTGTGGCTCACCGAGCCACCTGGGTTTGTGCTGAGTGCTTTGGCAGAATGAATGCTGATGGTTTTGGCCCCAAGAAGTGCCACCACTGTGGTTGTCTGGTTGAGCATGACAAAGGGATGAGGTAAGGTAATAATAGGCAGTTGTAATGGACCTGCTCTCTCTTTACACAAGACCTTTAAAGTCAATTTATTAGAGCCTAATGAAATAATTAGAAATGTATAGGGTAATTTAGTTGCATTCTTCTGCAATGAAAGGCAGAGTTCATGATGACTACAGCCTCCTGGCACTCCAGGGTGGAAAGGATCCAGTGGCTCAGGCTCAGAGGACTTGGTTTTTTTTTTTTCTCCTTTTCTCTTTCATGTGGCACACGAATTCCATTTCATAACAAGTTTTTCTCCCCATGCAGAGCTGAGTTTTAAAATAAACAGCAGAAACTCTATTTTCCTCTTTAATTAAGATGGACACACCTAATCCTCTTAGCATTCTTGATTTTGTAAACAAGCATTTGTTAGGATAAAATCTTTAAGTAGTTCAGTCATGTGAACTAACTATTCATTTAGTTATCCCAAGTCAAACCTGTTAGAAAAGTAATTGGGTTAATAATGGCCCTCAGAATCCTTTCCCATGTCTTAATTTTCAGCCATAAGCTGACCAACCTTATTTGTTTGTTGGTTTGCTTTTTTGAGATAGGGCCTCACTTTGCAGTTCAGGCTGGTCTTGAGCTCAGGTGCCTGGTATAGCACACCCAGAGTTCCAGACTGGCATGGCATGTGCTACCGGAGATTGAGCCCAGGTGCTTGTACTTGCCAGCCAGGTGCTTAGACTGCTGAGCTATTTCCCCAGTCCTCCACTGAGCTTTCTGATCTTCACATGTTTAGCTTTGGAAAAAGATGATCTGGAGCTCCCCTGTCCAATAGAAGAGCAGGATATGTTTGTGACTTCTGGAACATGACTAATGTGACTGTGTTGATTTCAAATTATAATTAATTTATATTTAAAAACTGAAATAAAAAAAAAATAAAAGCTGAAATAGTGCAAAGTATGTTATGATAGACATATCTTTAGTGGGACACTTGAACATACATTTTGAGCAACATGTTTGTGTTGTTAGCTGTAAATTGCATTCAATATAGCATCAACTATTTTTGATGAAATTTAACATCCAAATTGAGATGTGCTATAGGTATAAGTTACACATCAGGTTTTCAAAACCTATTAAGAAAATAAAAATATTAAATAGTTCATTAATAATTTAAAATTTTAGCCTGGCATGATGGGACATTCCTGTAATCAGCATTCTAAGAGGCTGAAGCAGGAGGACTGCAAGTTCAAACCCAGCCAGAGCACCTTAGGGATATATTAAGACTTTGTCTCAAAATAAAAAAATTAAAAGGGGTAGGGATGTAGTTCAGTATGAAGGTCCTGGGTTCAATACCCGTACCTGGGAAAAAACAAACAGTAATTTAATAATTTTTCATACTATTTAAGTATTGAAATGAAATGCGTTGGATATGTTGGGTTAGATAACATTATTAATGTTGTCTTTTGTATTGTATACTTTATTTATTTATTTATTTACTTTGGATTTTAGGGGTCTACAGGGTGTTCAGGGTCTTACTACTAGATCAGACTCGTAGTGATCCGCCTGTTCACAGCTTCCCAAGAGCTGGGATTACAGGTGCACCCCACCATGCCTAGTCTCAGTTGCCTTCTCAGTACGCCCCAGAGGTGAGGTTGGCATGGCAGGCCCAGGGAGTGAACCCCTGGCCCCTGCACCTGCTTGCAGGCCCTTTTAATCTGCTAAGCTATTTGGCCGGCCCTTGTATTGTATACTTTTAATTTATTTATTATTATTATTTTTAATCACATAAGGAAGCATCTATTTGGGGTTTAACATGAGAAAACATACAAATAAAATTTGTATAAACACAGATCTGCAGTCATAACACATAGCAAAGGACAAAGTAAAAACAAAGAAAGCTATTTGCAGCTATGTACAGTGGACAGTATCTTGTACACCAGAAAGTCTTCTACAAAGTCGTCATCAGAGCAACAGAAGCCCAACCTTCAGTGTATACCTGGAAGAGCCAGCATCTCCTGTTTCCTCCAATGTCTTCCTCTTTACTATGGCTGGCACTTGTACTGGTGCCTGCCACCTCCTCGAGATGCCTTGTTGTAAGTGCTCTGTTGATCGGTGTAGTCCGTATCCCTGTCCATAGCCATAGTTCCCATAGTTATACCCAGCATAATCATATCCACCATAGCCTTTATAGTTCTGATCACCACCATAGGCACTACTATGATTTCCATATCCTCGATCATGATAGTTATTAAATCCTTGGGTCCAGCTTTGGCCCTGACCTCGACCACGCCCCCTAGCACCGCCTCGTCCGCCAACTGCGGCACCGCTTCATCTCGTTGCTGTTGCTGCCGATAGACCTCTTTGGGTTGTGCAACTTGTATTTCACACTCTCCAGAACCAATTTGATGGTATCCGCTCTCTAACAATTTTTTTTTTTTAAAAAAGTAATTTTTATTCATTTTAATGAGAAAAAAAGATAAAATAGCAGTGAAACAGTTTCAAAACAGGTTTGTAGGATGTTTACAATAACTAATACATTGCATATTGTTGTCTTTGTAGTAATTGAGAGGACAAGATGCAGACATGATATCTTGTCTAAACAATATTATTACAAACTTCTATTCATGGTAAATTAAGAGAAAGTAGCTGTATATCCTAACTCTCTTGTGTATACATATATATATATTTTTCCTTCCC
>PVKN010042645.1:0-10343 GCA_004027915.1 Capromys pilorides | reverse complement strand
AGACCAAGATAAATTATTGAGATGAAATAAAGGATCCAGAATAAAACAGCACACTAGACAGTGTCAACTGCAGGTTAGATACTATAAGAGAAAAGATCAGAAGATCTTTTGAAGACAGAAATGTAAATTAATCACATTGTTGCTTACAAGGGAAACATCTTAAAATAAACAAAACCTCAACACTTAGAAACTAAAAGAAGTGATAACTGAAGTTCTAGGAGAAGAAGGCAAAGGACAGACGACAGGAAAGATTCTGAAAGCTGCTGAAGTCTGAATTTGACCTAAACTATAAATCCAGATTCAAGAAGCTGACACAAAGTGCTATAAAGAAAAATAACAAACTAGCCAGGGAAAAATTCACATTATTTAAAGTAACAAAATTGAAAAGGTAGCACATATCTCACTAGAAAGTATTTAACCCAGAAGATAGGACAGCAGCAGCTTTGGGGTACAGGACGGAGGGAGGGAGGGAGGGAAAAAAGGAATGGAAGGAAGACAAGGAGAAAAAAGGAGGAATGAGCTAGGAAGGCAGGGAGGGAAGGGAGAATTCTAAAGGTGGTGACACTGTATATTTAGTTCTGGGGAGATAGCTCGATAGTCTAAGTGCCTGAAGGCAAGCACAAGGACCTAGGTTTGATCCCCAGTACTGCATGCTGTGCTGGCCCCATGCTGAGCTGGCCACTGAAACTGGGTGTGGTGATGCACGCCTGTAATCCCAGCACTGAGGAGGCTGAGACAGGAGAATCACTATGAGTCTGAGCTGTGTAGTGGGATCCTGTACCAAATAAGCAAATAAATAAAATATTGTTAAAAATTAACCATATTTTTTAAATGAAGAAAAAAATTAAAGAGTTTCAGTCTAGCTGGGTATGGTGATACATGCCTGTAATCCCAGCACTGAGGAGGCTGAGGAAGGAGGACGCTGTTAGAGTCCAGTGTGGTTCATTTAGCAAGAGCCTACCTTAAATGCCAGGTGGGGCTAGGCAGGGGATGTAGCTCGGAGAGAAAGCCCAGCTTCAATCCCCAAACAATGACAGACTTCAAATGTCATCAGCACCTGAGGTAGAGGCTACCTGGTGAGCAGAAGTTGCCTCACGAGAAAGAGACCCAGCCTGACCCCTAAGATCGATGAAACAGCTTGTGGGGCTGGAGCTAGGGGGCCTATTGTCTCCATGGTGACAGAATGGGCAGACCAGGCAGGAAGTCAGTGGATCTGCCACCTTCCAGTCCCCTCCTGGGCTCTCTGAGCCTCTTGGCAAGCCCAGCCTTACTTCAATCCCTCTCCTAGTTGGGGCTACCTACTTTGCCCGCCCCCAAACACACACACTCTAGAACCTTGGAAGTTTTCCTCACCAGGTATCTGGACAATATGTCTCCATGCCCTCTAATGGGCTGGGGCTCAGGATCCTATCTCCCACAAGGAAATAGCTGGAGAAAATGAGTGTCTTGGAGGTGATGAGGGGAAGAGGAAAGAATAATGAAGGAGGAAGAGAAGGCACGTGGCTTGGACGGCATGGGGCCAATGGGTCCACGGCTATCACAGCACCGCTGCTCACGCCTCACAGCTGAGGCAGGAATTTCACATGAGCATTTGATCCTCACCACAGCTCTATAAAGCAGGTAGCACAGGTATGAACCCGGATAAGAAACGGAGGTGAAAATGACTGCAGACTTCTCTGAGGCCATCTGAGGGAGTGCTTGGAGCCCTGAGCACTCTGCTTCTTAGTGTGCCCCCTGATGTGGAGGAAAGGGGACTTCCTTGGCCCTGGGGTAGAAAAGCCACAGATGGAAGGGCACGTGGGTGGTATGGGGCACGAAACCTCTGGGGACCCAGGCTTTCATAGCCAGATTGCTTCCCTGAGTTAGTTATCCCGGGCTGAAGGAGCTGCCTCAGGCGATGCTAGATCCCCTCCCAGAGGGCTGCCCATGCCCCGCCATGGACGAGGGCCCAGCCATCTGTACAGAGCCACATGGTTCAGGCTGCTGGAGCCCTGTGTCACAGCAGCACCACAGTTCCAATTCTCCCTGTGCCCAACCCACTCCCCAAAGCCTTCTCTCTCAAAGGTGTGAAAACACAGATGCTTTCCAAATGTTCTTGTGTATGAAAACACACACACACACACACACACACACACACACACACACTTCATCTGACATGAGGAAGAAAAACAGCAGGAAGAGAAAGCTCCACAGTAGGCCATGCTCGCCTCAGGCCTCCTCTGTGACTGGAGCCTCCTCTTTCCCTCTTCCTCAAGACCCCAGGACGGTCCCAACGACCTGGACCGCCTTCACATTCCTCACACACCTCACATCTCATTAGGTAGGTAAATGGCAGTGTGGGTGAGACTTAAGGCTACCACGCAGTCACTCCATAGGGGAAGTCGCTTGGTGTGGCTACCATGCAGGGCCTGTCTGGAGTCAGTCAGTGTCCCCACTGCAGCCAGCTCCCAGTGGAGGCCTCGAGGTCTGAGTCAGTGGTTCCAATCCAGTTAGATGACTGGAATGCCAACTCATGTCCTTGAAAACATGGCCACAGTTCCAGCTTCACACTGAAAATATCCCAGAAGCACACGAGCTTCTTAGAGTGAAGCTGAGTAAGCGACAGGCTAGGTCAGGCCGCCTGAGCACAGGCCGGGGACCTGCAGACTGCGACCTGCGTGAGCCCCTGCACACAGCAGTGAGACACCCCAGGAGGGACACAGCCCCGAGAGCCCCAAGCGCACAGATGCACACTGGCTGCTCCCAAAACAGAACACGGATCAAGCCATCTGCACCATAAATCACTCTAGCACTAAAGCCCACATGATAAATCAAAATGAAAATGTTTTAAAAACTAATTCCTCTTACTCTGGTTCCCAAATGGAATGTGTTTTCAGGAATAAGGTTTCTTTTGTGTTATATGAAGCTCTCTTCTGAGACTTTCAGAGTGGGGGCACAGAGGCAGATGCAGGGCGTGGCCCCAGAAACGGCAGGACTTAGCAGGGTCGGGGCGGACCAGCATGGTGCCCCCTCACACCTGTTTTTACCAATCTCTCTCATCGAGAACCCGTGAGTAAAGCTTTCACATCCTTGTGAGTGCGTAGATTTATTAACGAGCCACGAATTGTGCTTGCTCGCTTGTCTAACCCTCGGATTCCACACAAGTTATCCGAATGTGAGTGCGTGCACATGCTTCTGCGCATGCGTGTGTGTCTCTCCACTAATGAAATGGAGATGATCTGTTCTTCTCGGGATTATGTAAACATTCATTCATTTTTGAGAGATGACTTTTAAAGCCACAGGTACAGAAGTGCCAGAGCTTCTCGGAGCGCTTTTTATGTAGACCTTTCTCCCACCCCTCACTCACATTTCCAATGGTAGCAAGAGGTGCTGTGTGGCTCAGGGGACATCGTGGTCACCATTTGGGAAAGAGGACAGAGTGCAGGATTTGAACACCTCGGATGCCAGCGGAAGCTCGCATTGGGCGGCTCTCTGTACTACACTTCGGCTGCCTTCCCACTGGTCCAGTGATTTCTTAATCTGATACCTCTAAGGAACTCTGAAAACAATGGTTAGAAAAAACACGTGCAAAGAGAGCACGCATGTGACGAGGCCAGGGCCACAAATGTTTCATGTCATTAAGTAACTCACAGGTAACTGCAGGGGCGTGAGGCTCGCCGCTTTCACGTGCACACCCAGCAGCCGGGATTTCCTTCAGGGAGCTGACCTCAGCCTGAGCTGGCCGGCGCCCAGCTGCCTGCTACGCCTACCTCCAACAGGACAAAGGGCGAACAGAAGACAGCCTCGATGAAAAGCTCTTATCATTTAAAAAACCCTAATAGAATCTGTTCCCAGCAGAAGTCAGTTTGCCTAGAACTAAGAGCCAAAGAGACACGCGGGTGCGAGCGGGGCTGAGGCGCTGCGGTGCTGCTTGTGGTCCTCGTCCCACCAGCCCCACGGATAGAGCAGGCGCTCAGGAAACAGCAGTAAGAGAATTTCCAAATGGCTTGCAAAAAGGCTACTGAAAATCCCAGTATACTAGAATACCAGGACAATACTGTTCTGGGGCAGGGAAAACATAATTGAGCGGGGTGTCCTTCTGCTCGCATGTAATCCCGGCACTCTGGAAGGTTAGAGATGGCAGCTTTGAGCCCAATACAATTTAGTGACTTAGTGAGTCCCCATTTCAAATTTTTTTAAATGTTTAAACACTGAGGCTGCAGCTCAGTGTGAAGGTCCTTGGTACACCCCTCTCCCCCCACCCCCTTCCCCGGCACACAAATAGGGCTACAAAGCAGGTCACTGCGGCTGTTCTAATCCTGGTCCGAACGGCCATGGGAAGCCCCTTTCCCCTCTAAGCCTCTGCCTGGCCCTGCAGGTAAATGCTCCCTCTCAGATATGCATCTGCCCCGTCTTGGGCTGTGAATGCGGCCAGGCCTTCTCCTCGACACTTGGCTCAGTGCCCTCATTGTCCCTTGAGTGAACACAAGTCAAGGACAAAGGAAGAGAAATCTCATGGGGCATCAGAGCTGGGTAGAGGTGGCTCCAGCCAAGCTCTGGCTCTTGCTCTTCCTATGGTTTCTTGCTTTTATTATTTAAGGGCAGTGAAGATAATCACCTTCTTGAAACAACTCTACCCTTTCAAACTTATAAAAACACAGGCTTATTATTGCTTTAAGCTGAAAAATCTCTTAATGGGATAGCTCTGATGTTTTCTAAAGCGCCTTCCATGAAAGCCTGGAACTAATTACTTGAGAAGCAATGATATCAAAGACATGATTATGAAATTCATGAGAGTTGAGCAAAAAGCCAGAATAAACACACACAGAGAAACACGAAAGCTCACAAATGGAGAAACATGAAAATGCACACACAGAAACATGAAAACTCACACAGGGAGAAGCACAGAAGCACACACACAGAGAAACACAAAAGCACACACATGGAGAAACGCAAAAACGCACAGAGAGACACGAAAACTCACGCATGGAGAAACACAAAAACGCACACATGGAAAAACACAAAAGTGCACACACAGAGAAACACAAAAGCGCATACATGGAGAACCATGAAAGTGCATACACAGAGAAACGCGAATGTGAACACACAGAGAGACACGAAACCATACACGCAGAAACACGAAAGTGCACATATGGAGAAACACAAAAGCACACACATGGAGTAACACGAAAACACACACATGGAGAAACACAAAAGTGCACACACAGAGAAACACGAAAGCGCATACATGGAGAAACATGAAAGTGCACACACAGAGAAACACGAAAATGCACAGAGAGAAACATGAAAACTCACACATGGAGAAATGCAAAAGTGCACATAGAAACATGAAAATGCACTCCTGGAGAACCATGAAAGTGCACACACAGAGAAACACGAAAATGCACACGGAAAGGTGTCCTGTCTCGAGGACATGTGTTCACTGATCCGCCAAGGGGGCAGAAGAACGCAGCGTCACCACACGGGCTCTACAGTTCGGGGCTGCATGGGCGTGGATCCCACCGCTATTGGATGGCAGGGAACCAGTCGTGTAACTTCTTCATCCACCCTCACCGTCTTTCTCTGTACCAGAGACAATGACGGTGCTTACGGAGCGGCCAAGAGGCGGAACATCGGCATGAATGTGAAGGGTGGATGGGAGTAGCACGCTCTGCACAGCAGCAGGGCCTTGGCAGCCAGGGTCTGGGAGGACACTGAGCTCATCCAGGGAGTCTATCTTATTGCGGGGTTAGATGTGCACTCCTTTAGCCAAGCAACTTAGTAGTTATTTTATTATCACAATTTTACAAATTCCATTGTTGTTGTTCTTTCTTTTTTTCATTCAGGACAGGGCCTACAGGGTCTCACTACATAGGTCGGACTGGTAGTGATTCTCCTGTGTTCAGCCTCCCAAGCACTGGGATTACAGGCTGGAACTAATTACTTGCAAAGCAATGATATCAAAGACATGATTATGAAATTCATGAG
The DNA here is from genome assembly GCA_004027915.1 of Capromys pilorides. NCBI lineage: Eukaryota > Metazoa > Chordata > Mammalia > Rodentia > Capromyidae > Capromys > Capromys pilorides. The sequence continues at coordinate 4,376 of PVKN010042645.1, read as the reverse complement.
AGCTGAGCAAAAAGCCAGAATAAACACGAAAGTGCAACCACAGAAACATGAAAATTTGCACACACAGAGAAACACATATGTTCAGGGTCTCACCACATAGATACGACTGTTTGTAGCCTCCCAAGTGCTGGGATTACAATGCGCCACCACACCCAGTCTCAATCACCATCTCAGCGTGCCTTGGGGGCAGGGCTGGCATGGCATGCAGGCATGCTGGGGATCGAACCCTGGCACTCTGCCTAAGCAGGCGCTTTAGTCCACTGAGCTACCAGGCTGGCCCTAAGTATTTTTAATTAATTTTCTAGTTATTCATCTTCTACCACTGATTCAAATGAGTAAGAGGAAAGGTGAAGTGCTGTAAGCGAGGAGACTGTGCTAGAGTCTGGAATTTCTCATGCAGTCACTGTGTGGTCCAGGCCTAGGGTCGCTGTCTTTGTCTAACTGAGCAGTGCAGCGTATGGGAAGTGTCTTCTATGCACTTAAGAGATGCTGACTGTTGCATTGCAGATGGCTGGGGCAGGTTTCCAAGGGGCCAGAGTCCCCACCCTGGTGTTAATGGTTGCGTGCTTCAGCTCCTCCTGCATATCTTGGCTATTCCCCAATGTAAGATGTCACAGAGATGTGCTTGAGTTGGCCAGGACCCAGTATATTTAGAAAGAAAAAAAAAAAGCTCAAGAATGATCAAGTTGTCTTAAGTATCATTAAATGAAACCATGCTATGGTTCTTCTAATCTTCTCTAAAAGCACCTCTTCTGTGTGTGAAGAGGACAAGAGGCGGGTGTCCGTCTGTCCTGTTTCCTGATGGTCCATGTTGGTCAGTGGCTCTTCACAACATAGCACTATATAGGATTCGTGGGGTTCAGCACCAAGCCCTATGCTGATGCAGCAGGATGGCTCAGAATGCATGGCGTACATAGATTAGCATGCTGAGACCACATCGTCATCCCCAGCTTCCACGCGAGGACGTGGACGCAGAGGGTGGGACATACGTTATGACAGCTGAAGTTGCATTAAATGCTCAACATTTCTTAAGTAGAACTGAAAACTGATTTACTTTTTCCTCCTAGAGTTTCTTCTGTTTTTTGTCACGTGATCATGCTTTCAGTTTTTATGATATTCAAGAACAAAAGTAAATGGCAGAAGGCCCTATTCAGAACAGCTTTACAAGAACTTTGTTGTTTAGGGAAAACAAGATACAATTATTGCAAAGACATTGGTAGTTTTTAAAAGTATATGGGCTGGGGAAATAGTTCAGTAGAATAAGCCTTCCTGGCAAGCACAAGGTCCTGAGTTCAAACCCTGGTACCACCAAAAAAAAAAAAAAAAAAAAAATGAGAAGTATAACAATTTTCTTTTCTTTAGTGTGTCATGTAAGTCCATGGAGATCAAAACTGATAATAATTTTGTATTTTTCCACCCAAAACAGTGTGGTCTGTTTCCCTAAATGATCATTTTCATATTCAAATTATGTACTGAGACCCCTTCATGTGTAAAGTGTTAAAGGGGCAAATTTTCAATTTGTTGTAAGGGCACAATAAATGGAGAAGTCTATGAGCTGTGCTTCTATTTTTACAGCAGCCAGTATTAGTCTCCTTAGTAACAACAACTAAAGTTGCATTAACTACTAAACACTTTTTAAAAGGGGTTGAGAGCTTATTTACTTGTTCCTCTAAGAATTTCAACTCCTGCTGTTCCTCTCCTCTCCGCTGAAATGCAGCTACGTTGTCAAATGCCATTCTTTAAAAGGAGGCTTTATGGCTTTGGAGGGATAAGCTGATTTCACAGCCAGTTTTGCCACTGCTGTGGAAAACCGTGCACACGCGAGCTAGCTGAAGCCATCAGGCTGCGAGCGTGGGGCTGCAGGGGCCTCCACGCCGCTGTCAGATCACAATTGGAAACAGCTTTTCCTAAAGACAGCATGAAAAATCAGGGACACTTGTCCACGTTCACCAGCCCGCTGGCTGGCTTTCTAATCAGAACTGGCACAACACATTAGAGACCAGAAACGTGAAAATCCATGAACCTAAATAAGGGTGCTGTCTGGCTTCTAAGCTGTGTCCCCCTGGATCCCTTCCAGGCTTGTAATTGCCATCACTCACCAGCTAATCAGGGACAGTTGCCATGTGGGATGGGAGGTCTGAAAGGCTCGGTCCAACGGAATTCCATGATCAGATTAGAGCCCTCCCTTTATACCAATTACTGGTCATGCAAAAGGTCTAACAGCTCAGATACTTAACCTCCTCTTGGTTACTCTGCTTCGTCAGTCACTTATAGTTAAGGTAACTATTTTCAGAGATCATAGAAAAGCTATTTCAAATTTTCATGAATTGGAACCATTCAATTAAAGTCTTCTTGGCACTCCAACTTTAAGGAAGTGAATCAACTCACAATGGAACAGTCTCCTATCAGGGACTAGAAGAACATTCAGATATCACTCAATTTCCTATTGCACTGTCTGGACCCTGAGGCTAAAAAATGGCAAAACACCCAGAGGCTCACTGGTGTCCACTTCATTTGTCAACTCTTCAAGGATCTCTAAGACACAATTAATAAAGTAACAAAGTGAATTAATGAGAGATTTCATTTAAAAATAGACTTGCTCAACTAATTACCAGCCCAGTCATCACATGTAAGCCTGGGTGGTAACTTCCAGAGTGGACCAGGAACAAGATGCTCACCTCCCATGGCTGAGATTACAGGTGAGTGCCACCATGACCAGTCTCAATCACAGTCTACGCATGCCCTGGTCCCTGCCTCTGACTAAACAAGCACTTTAATCCCCTGAGCTATGTGGCCGGCCAGAATTTCTCTTTTATCTCTTCTCCTACAGCAAGTCCTTAGGACCTCTGTTTACCCCTCAGTACTCTGCGTTATAGTGAGCTGTGAGTAGGTGGACATTTCCCACCTACTGATGGACTATTTCAATAGTCAGTGATTGCATCCTGTTCATTTCCATAGTCCTTTCTTCAAGGACTATGGAATTGAAGACTATGTCTTCAATTAAAGTCCACAACTGAGTTCAAAATAAAACAAACACAAGGCTTGTATTATTTAAAAGGTATTATCAATCTGTTTTTACAGTTATGGGCTACATAACCATCTTGCAGTCAATAGTGAAACTTACATATGATGTTGGTCCTTTAAGATTTTTTTTCAGGTTATTATGTCTTTTGTATTTTATTACTTTTAATAAGAAATAACAATGAGACAGTTTAATTGGACAGTCACAATAATTACTACAATGCATATTGTTGTCTCCATAGCAGTTGTTCAGAGTACAAGATGCAGATATGATAACTTTTCTGAACACTATTAGTACAAATATTTCTTCTCATTGAACTAAGAGAAAGTAAGTGTATGTATAGTCCAGCATTCCATAATAGTAATGGGTTATCAGTAGAACTGGCAATGTCAGAAGCTGTTGATTTGAGCTTTCTACAGCTTAGCATACTAATATGGCTTTACTTTTTATATCTTGTGGTTAAACTTTTCTGCTGGATTACTAAGGCCAAGTTAAAGCAAGACCTATATAACAAAACATGCAACTTTTGTATCTGACAAGGTCAGTCAAATCTCCTCTGGATTTACCCTGAAACCAAGTATAGCATTTTGTAGAACTTTTGTTAGTGCTAGCCATTTGGATGAGTCATAGCCATCGCTTGACCAGTTTGCTGTCTGTGAAAGTCTGAATGTTTTCTCTGTAGGTGACTCCCCTTAGGCACACTATACATTGTTGATCCTTTCCCTCTGTGGCCCCATAATCCTCTTGAAAGGAAATTTGGGACACCACTGAGTTATACGATGTTACAGTACAGATTCTCTTATATCCTGAGTCCTCACTGACCTTGAAGGGCTAGGGCCAAAATATTGGCTATCTGTCTAGCCCTTCTGTTTCTCTAATTTTTTGGTCTGCAAACTTAAGTTGTTAACCCTCCAGAAGAGAAATTTAGTGATACTATTACTCTATAACATAGGCACTTGAGCTTAACATCACTGTCTTTCTGAATATCAAACACCTTAGACTTAACACGGATCTGATATTTTCCATCCATTATTGATATTCTAATAAAACCCTATAGAATGTGATTTTAAAAATTACACATTTTTACCCAGAAATTTAGCAATCTAACCATATACAAAAACTGTCTCTCTACATGCTAAAAACTAAAAACTTGGCTCAGGTCTACCACCATGCACTAAACTAAAGTTAAAATGGATTAAAGATCTAAATATTAAAACAGAAACACTAACTCTCCTAGAAGAGAAAGTAGGAGGAAATCTTGAAGACATTGGAGTAGGCAAACAGTTCATGGACAAAAATCAACTGCACATGCAACACCTGAAAGAATAAAAAACTGGGACTTCCTGTTGTTGAG
>PVKN010042644.1:0-10365 GCA_004027915.1 Capromys pilorides | reverse complement strand
TTTTACTCCTGCATGTAAATCTCTGTATTTCTATTATGCTGATGTTGATTTATTTTAGCACCATGAATATTTTGTTATGAAACCCATAACATGTTCTGCACAGTAGGGCAAGTCTGTTGCCCAGGCCACTCAGAAAGTTGAGGCCAGCCTAGGTAGCTTAGCAAACCCTGGTGTTGTGGTATGGATCTGCAGTACCATTCCCAAAAGAGCCTGGTTCCCAGAGGTTGGGCTTTTGGGAGGTGCTTGGGTCATGTGGATGCCTTACTCCTGGGCAGATACTCCTACTGGTGAGTTCATGGAGGAGTGTGGAGGGCCCCAGAAGGCGTGACCCAGCAGGGTACATCTCCTCCAGCCCCTCCCTGCTCTGCTTTCTGGCTGAATTACCTAAGAAGCTTTCTTCTACCCAGGTGAATATCTGCTTGGGAGACCCCTGTGATAGCCTGAAAATAGGAGCCAAATTATACCCCTCCTCTCACATGATCGAGTTTCTGTGGCGCAGAAAGTAGCCGAGACACCCTGCCTCAAAATAACATGTGCTGTGGGTATAGCTCAGTAGTGCAGTGCTCGCCTAGCGTGTGAAACACCTTAGGTCCAATAGTTCTGGAGGAAAAAAAGAAGACAAACTGTAAGAGTGTAGACAGAATTGTGTGTCTTCTGTCAGTTGTTTTGCAGTTCAATCTCCTGGAGTAACTCTGGCGGACACTCTCCTCAAGACGTCGGATTCATATCTTCACTCTCTCGGCATCTATTTCTAACTTCTAAGATAGAATCAGGCTGCACTGTTTGTGTGTCTCATAGCAGCAGGAAACCCATGGGCTTACGGGAAGCAGGATGCATAGCCATGGCATAGGGAAAATTACGATCATAGGAGGAAAGTAGGAGAGCCAAGAGGGATGGGCTGTGGGGAACAACTGGAGGGTTCGAGGCCCAGGATAGGGCTCAATCTCTCAGTAACTCTGTAGTTGGAATCAGATCAACATTAGGAACTCCAGCATGTGAGGACAACTTCATTCCAATTTCAGAAAATAATATTGAAGCTTAATTTGTCAAACTGTCATGCACTTAATGGAGATTGCTGGCTGTTATCTTTACCATACCTAGCTTACATTTTCTAATTTATAAAATAGAGAATTAAAACAATAATTCTCATAAAGCTATCAAAGCTGAAATTTCTATTACTGTAAATAACCAAGGTCAAAGCCGAGATGATAGAGTACAGAGGTCCTCCCAGTTTTCGGAGCCAAGTATGAGGAGAATTGATGCACACAGGACATAATGAGAAGGAAAATGTCCAGGCTTAGATGTTGACTGATTTGAGTTACACCCTTGTGGCTGCATGAATTCCGTAACTTCTCTGAGCTTTGGTTTTTCAATATATTAAATATGTGTACATCTTCCTTTCTCTTACCTATTTTCTTTGCATTTTAAAGACTCAAAGTAGATGAAAGATTGAAGGAGAATAAATTTTCAACCAATTATATTTATTAGAGTCATAATTGTAGAGAAATACTGAATAGGAATATATTGTCAGAGTTCCTGAACAGCACTCCACAAATCTCAAGTTTTATAGTCATGCCTGGAGTCATCCTATCCCAATAGTTTATTCTTTTAGCTTGATTGAAATCCCCAATAATGTTTACAATGATTGCCAATGTACTGCACTGATCTGAGCCTTGGAGTTATAGAATAGGTAGCTCACTGTGTTAGGTTGTGAATCTGAATTTGTAAAGAGAAATGATGATTAGGATGCATGTAATAACCTCCCAAAGTCAGAGAGACATTTCCATTTCTAGTCCTCCATACTATTCTCAAGTTAACATGCACACACACCCTATCCCCAACCCCAGGATTCCTGCTTTCCACAGTTAATCCACTGGTCTTGCCTCACATGGAAACTACATAATATATCTCTTCATGTCTCTGGACAATGCCTAGATTTTGTGACGTGTCATGAATTTTGTCTTGAAGACCAGTATGTAGTAGATGCACAGCCCACTCCAAGAAAGAGCTGTAGAGTGTAGCTTTCTGGAATTGAACATTACATGGGGCATTTCCTTCTAAAGTTATATTCATATTTTCATTCATTCTGTGGATTATGCCCTTTGGAGAAACAAATGGGATATTTACCTAAGGTTAGACTTTCAAGTAAAAAAAAAAAGAAAAAAAAAATTGAAAGCCAAAGTAAGTATGACCAGCAAGTAAGCATAAAAGAACAAGATTTGGGGTTCTGCGGTGGGCAGATTCCATCTAGACCCAATCCAAGCCTGGCAGCACAGCACGTGACTCAGACCTTTGTTCTGCTACTGGAAGATCCTGTTCAGACCCAGCCCAGGCCCAGCTTGTATGTGGGGTTCAGTCCCATGGGCTGCAGCAGGAAAAACTGAGCACAGCAGCCAGACCCAAACCAGGCACATCTGGATGAGTTCAAATTTGGTAGATCTGGACCCAGTAAGCTGAGACATTTTGTTAGACCCAGATCTATGAGAGTGTCTTTTCTCTTTTTATCTTGATATACAGAGGGGGCAACAGGTAACTATTGGATGAACTAGTGTGCCTGGTAGGCTCCAGGTACATCTAGAGGAGGTGATCAGATGGAACTTAGGGAAACTAAATTAAATACAAATTCCCAATTTAACATCTGCTTAGTTACACAGACATAATGTTTGGTCCTACTGTCTAAGATACAAACCCGTTAGTGACAAAAGTTTGTCAATTGCTAAATGTTACTACCCATCTTTAGTGTTCCTAACTGTAGTTCTGTAAATACAAAATTATAACTACCTTAACCATTTAATCTCTCTTGGGGATGAATTTTGGTAGGTGCTAAGGGCATAATGGCACCAAAGTTCTATATCAAATGTTAGAGGACAGCACTATACAAAATGACAAAGAGAAAGAGCAAAATGCAATCTCAGGCCCCAAGCCCACCCAGAGCAAATGCAGGAGACATTAGCTTAAAAGAAAATGGAAATCACATAGCTGAAATCTCTGAATTAATAGTGGCTGAATTAAAAAAAAAAAAAACTGCAGAAAGTTATAGCAGTAATCAGATCAGAAATAATCTTGGAAATTAAAAAAAAAAAAAAAAGAATAAGATTTGCATAAAACTGCTTTTCTTCAACTTGGTGGTTTAGAACAATTCCAGTAAAGGTATCACTACCTTTTATGGAAATAAGAAAGAAAGCTGAGCACAAAGGCAAAATGAGAAAGGTGACTTTCCCTAATTAGACTTCATTATGTGAATCACTAAAAGATTTGAAGACCTGAACAAAAGAAAAAGACACACACATCATGTCGCTGCCATTCCTTTTAAAATAACAACCTCCAAAACCAAAAGGAAACCATAGGAGACTGATTGTCTCCAATGTTAACTACAGCCCCTGTCCACAACCCCTTCTTTTTTGATCTGTTAGCTTTAATTCCTGAGAGTTCAAGTGGGGTCTGATTCAAGACCATCATTTGTTGAACATATGACTAAATGAATGCAAATGGTAATGGACAATGACAAAGAAGATGGGACACTGCTACCCTTTACCCTGTGAAAGAAGACATTTTGCACTAGATTGGTTAAAGAAGGACATTGCTATTTTAATTCTTCTATGGGAAAAGGAATCTATTTGGGAGAATTTTTGCCTTACCCTTTAAATATTGATCCAATTCTTTTAATACTGAAGCATGTTGGATATATTTATTTGGTAGATTTTTGAACCCAGTTCATTTTGTTTTTACAGTATGTCTTTAGTAGGAGAGACTGAGCAGAACAGAAAAGAAAGGAAAAATCAAGAATATTTATTTCAGTGGCTGACAGAGTTAGTACACACTGGATAAATGGAGAGTAGAGTCCGTTCTAATCCAGATCCCCTAGAATTTTAAAAAGAGAAAACCTAAGGTACTTTAGCTCATTTACCTTTACACTGTCACTGAAACAAAGTGGAGCTGGGCATGGGGATCTTCTTTTATGCCCTCATCTTCCACTGTCAGTATTATGCTAGATCCAAAAAAGTGGAAATTCTAAGCTGGGTACTCAACCAAAAAGATCTTTACACTTTGGGGTGATTACAAATTATACTGTCAGATGCTCCAGAAGGGAAACCACTTTATTTTGGGAGGGGGTCCCTGAGAATCAAACTCAGGACCTCATGTGTGCCAGGCAGATGCTACATTCCTGAGCCACTTTCCTGGCAGGTGAGCCAGCTTAGCCCTAGGCCCTCTTTTCCTTGAGGCTCTTTCTGGCCCTCTCTCAAGGTACAAAGTTAAACTCCTATCTTTGTGCACTTGTATGGACCTTGGCTTGGGAACCACTGAGTTCAGGAGCATAACTTAGCTGTGGATATTTTGTACCATTATGACTTGTTCTTTCTGTTCTGATAACATTAATATATACAGATGGGTCTTCTGTCCAACAGCTTATATGTTCCTTCCTTTGCTTCAATTCCCCAGTGGTTCTTTACTCATCTTGCTTTTGTGGTCACTGACTTCCATGGCCACACTCAGACTTTGTTATTACTATGAACAATGCCAGCTCTAAGGTCTTACTTTCATGCATCTCTGCCTTTATCTACAAACCTTCCAGTTTGCTCATGGTGGTTTACCCACTCCAGGAATTCACTCATCTATATGTGTATCAATCCATTAAAAAGATTATTTCAATTATCTGTCAAATTTTCTTTCTACCTAAATTATTTTCCTTTTTAGCACATCTATCACAGCCCATGATCGAGTACTAGATTCATTCTCTTGCACATACCTGTAATTCTTAATGCCTCACCGGGCCAGAGATAAATATGTTGCTGAGACAGGATGTTGGTTGACCAGATGTCTACATGTAAGGATCAACATCCTTTTAAAGTGACACATATGATAAATGTCTTAGCTACTTCTCTCATTGTCGAGATAAAGTACTTCACTCCCAAAATTAATGTAGACAAGGATTTTTTGGCTCATAGTTCATAGATATTTACATTCATAATCAACTGACTCCAAGGCAGGGTGCATAACAGAGGGGCATCACAGCAAAGAAACAGTTCATGGTGGGCAAAAGATAGCGAAGCAATCAAGGAACTTTAGCAGTGTTTTTGTGCTTTTCTTATCTTCTACCCAGACTACCAGGATTAGGGTGGTGCCAAAGCAGTCAGTGGATTGATATGCTAATCACCAATCCTTGTTCCTAGCACCCTTCATCCTAGCACTGTATCACGAGTGAGTCACACATTCTAGACTTGCCACCTCTGAAAAGCCCCACCTACGATGGGGTGAGGCTTTGAAGGGACATCTAGACTCAGATGTAACAGAAAGTTTTGATCATAAAACACAGAGAAGCCCCAGATGTTCCCTGAAAACTTGAGCCTTTGAACACAATCATTTCCTTGCCCTAAGATGATGCTTACTTACTGTATGTCTTCTGACTCTTTCAACGACTTCATTCTTTCTCAGTGAAGGCTAAACTCTTACTTCTTAGAGAAAATAAATTGAATCCTGTAAGAGCCACATCATCTATAAAATTGCCTGTGACTACATCATATGGGACTTCTCTCAGTGTCAAACCTATAAATAGTTCCTGCTCTTGTCTGAGACCACTTGCATCTTCATAACTAAATCGATTCAGATATTCTACACCCTGGGGCATGGAGGCCCCACCCTAGAATGATTCATTATTTAAAGATGTAAAAGGGAATTGAGGAAGGATGGAGTGTTTTGCTTCCTTGAAGGGGCCCTGGTCTTTGAAGTCAGCTTGAGCGCAGATTCTTTGGCCCACACCTTAAATCCTGCAACCTTCTGGTATAGACTCTTCAGCCTTCCATCACAGACCCATCGTCCTCATACAGACTTTCACAGAACACTGTAGTGAGCTTCAAACCTTGGATGGAATCCTTCCGTCTCCAGTGTGCTGACACTCTCTACATGCTTCCTAATCCAACTGTGTCTGACTATCATAAGCTAAGCTCATAGCTTCTTATGCATTTGTACATCTTATGTTTTATCTGTTCCCCTAGTAAAACTCTGATACAGATTACTCTGTGCTCTAAGGAGGGGCCCCATGCCCTCCAGTGGGGCTTCCATGCCCTAGGGGTGAAAATACTGAGCTCAATTTAGTTACGCTTTTAACCTCTCAAGTTGACGCAATATGTGAGTCACTACAGGGATCCATTTCTCCAAAATTGCTTAGACATTTACTCCTAGAACTTTCTTCTTTCTCTTCTGTTTTAATGCTTTTCTCGTTCTAATTGTTCATTCCCAGAAGTAGCCTGCTTTTCCTTCAGATCACCTATCTTTAAGAACAATTCCCTAGATTCAAGTCCATCTCCCCTAAGTGTTCCATTTCTCCAGTCATTCTGTGAGCAACAGTTTTCAAGAGGTGTCTGCAGTACTTGCTCCTATCTGACCAACTGATTTCTCCTCAGATAATTCCAAAAGTGTTTCACTCCATAGAATTTTCTCGTATGAAAGTTACTAACAACGATCACTTAATAACAAGGCCCAAGTCTCCTTAATTCTAAGCCACCCATCTGCATTCATTCGCAAAGCAGGCCAGGCTTTCTTTCCTGAGACTGTTTCCTAGAATGATTTTTGACAAATAACATCCATCTGCCTTGATTTTCTACCATTACTTATAGACCATTCTTCCCTTCTATTACTTGTTTTTCCTTGCTCATTGGAGCTAAAACACTAGAATGTCTCACAGTTTCAGACTTTGAAGCCTCTATTTTTCAGGATTATGCAATTTTCAAATTGTGTTTTTCTCCCAGTTTTAAATCATTAAATGTAAATATTGAAGACAAAATGTAGAATGCTCCAGACTTGATTTTTGGACTGTTTTCATATCAGGCTTCCGTAACATCCAGAAGATTTTATTTATTCTCCTGGTTTTTTCTAATTTTATTTTTCATTCATTTATTTGTTTGTTTGTCTTTTTGAGACAGGGTCTCGCTGTGCAGTTCAGGCTGGCCTTCAGCTCACTTTTCTAGTGTAGGCTGGTTTTGAACTCACATTGATCCTCCTGCCTCAGCCTCCCAAGTGCTGGAATTATAGGCATGTGCTACCACGCCCGGCTTGTTCTCCTGGTTTTAAAAACTGTAAAGAACTTCATCTTTTTCCTTCATAACTTCTGAGCTCAATAATTACTTGTCTGACTTCTGACTTGAGAGGATCCTAAATAGCCATCTCAGAAGAATTTGAGAAAGGAAGGGCTGGCCAAATAGCTCAGTGGATTAAGGCATCTGCAAGCAGGCACAGGGGCTGGTGGTTCCACTCTTGGGTCTGCTGTGCTGAGTCAGCAATTGAGAGTGTGCATGGTGGTACATGCCTGTAATCCCAGCTCTTGGGAGGCTGTAAACAGGCGGATCACTAGGAGTCCGATCTAGTAGTGAGATCCTAAACACCCCATAGACTCTTCCCTAAAATACAAAATGAATGAGTAGATAAATAAATAAAAATAAAATTGAGAAGGAAACATAACAAGAATACTGATTCTCCTTTGCAAACCTTTTCCAAAATTTACATATCTTAGTAAACCACTAACTATTGCTACCATTTTGCCGTTGGGAGGTAGTTCTGGTCCGTTCTCATGCAAAACATCTGCCTAACTGCTCTCAACTCTTCTGATAATTATTTCATAACTCTGGACATTCCTACCATTGTACTGTTAAGATTCTGCTGCAAGGTCAGAGCTCTCTCTTTCAGGGTTACTCTGGTCCACACTTTTTTCCAGCCTTTTCTTTTCTCTCAATTGGGGGTCTTCTCTACCTTTTCCCTGATCAAAACCTAGTTATCACCAGCTCCTGCAGTTTCCTCAGGGTGGATTATCAGATATTGTAGATGAGACCTTCCCCACTCCCCTGGCTTCTGCTATCTCCAGTTTTCCTCTGCCTTGAAGCATACCCTGCAGTGCCTGCCTTCCATCTCAGATTTGTGTTTGTTGTCTCAGGACTTTGAATCTGTTGTTCCTCTGGCTGGATTATTTTCTTCACCCCAATTTCCCTTGCTTTTTGCTTGCATGCACTGAGGTTCCCAATTGTTGGTAACTACCTTACTGATACCATGTCTGACACCCCTTCGCTAACAAGAACACGTGATCACCATCTTATTTACCTGTTTTGTTTTGCTTCTTCATTATAGTGCTTAACAGTAGCTGGAATCATCTTACTCATTCTGCATCCATTGTTAGTATCTTTCGCTATATGCCATTGAAAGACAAGCATTTGGAACAGTTGTTCACCGTTGAATCTCAAAATCTAGTAAGAAAATTGCCATTCTAATTGAAATCCTTTAAACTGGCTCACTGGACTAATTATTCCCCCTCTCTAATAAGATACATGCTGCTGAGAAATTGGAGCAAACTTTACTCCACTGTCACCAGCTGATTGTAGCGAGTGGCCATAGCAAACCTGCGCCGGGTCTCTGAAAGCCGTCCCTAGCCTAACACAGGCACCTCTACCTTCCTGAGCATCCTGGGTCAGGTAACCTATCAGGAAAGTTTTCTGGCATCCAACTGAAGCCTCTGTGTTTCTTTCATTCCCAGGCAGCGAGGATGGTGCTTGCATCCATGGAAGACCTCACTGCCTTTGGGAACTTTGGAAAAATGACTGGGTCATGTGAAAGGCTCCTCTGTCCCACCTTTCCTGAGTGTCAATCCTTAATTTAGAAGAAAAGAAAATTACAGCTCTTTATTTGGCTGTATGAAAATTTATGGGCCAGGGTGGTTTCCAGGCTACTGCTCCAGCCGGGCACTGTTCTGATGATGTATGCCTGGGACATGTCACCAGCGTTGCCGGGCTCGGATGATGCATTACAGCAACAACTCATTTGTCATACATCACCGCCAGGACAGCTTCCCCCCTCTGGGCCTCTCCTGTACTCTCCAGCGGGGAGTGCTGGCTCCACGCAAGCTCCCGGGACCATGGCGTTTACCATGTATTTCTTACTGCTAGTGGGAGAGAAGAAAAATAGTGACTAGGAGCAAGTTCTATGGGGTATCTCATGACTTTTAAAAGTGAAGGTTGTACATCTTGAGGCCAGAGGTTACTAGCAAATGGTGAAGATTTTAGGAAAGTCCCTCTGTGCTTTTAGACTATCACACTGATGCAAAAGACTAGGGCATTGTTTTGCAATTTTTATCCTAACTGTTTTATATGTAATTAAATTAAGTAATTTAATCTACTAACAGTGCTATGTAGGAAATTATTATTTTCACCCATTTTATAGACAGATTAATTTGTCTGTCATTGCCCAGCTAGTGGAGAAATACAGTTCGATCAAAGGAGCTGAGGAGTGAAATCTTTGTTTGCAATCCCAATACCGTGTTGCACAGATTCTCCTCTGTGAATCCTGGGATTACAGGCATGTGACACCATACCAGAACTCAGTCACTGGCTCAGCACTCCCGGGGTAAGGCTGGCACAGCATGTGGTGCTGGGGATCTAACCCCAGTCCCTGTGCTTGACTAAGCAGGCACTTCGAGGATGATTCTAATACTGATGTCTGGCTTCCAAGAAGAAATAAGCATAAAGACATTGTTCAGGCATTTGATTAATCTTTCTAATTGACATGCAACTATAATTCTATCATTAATGATATCATCCAACAATTTAGGGTGGATTGTAGGGAATATAGAAAATATTTTCCTTATGTTATTTTGGTCTCCTAATCTTGCAAGCATCATCCTACCATTGTTTTGTTTTGTTTTGAGTTTAGGAATGAGGAAGTGTATACAAATGTGTGGAAGAGGTTTTCAAACCAAGTCACTTTGCAAGAGGCCACACAGGGAACATCAAGTGAGTAGGGGAAGGTATAAACTGAAAAACTGAGGAAGAATTTGTGTACAGTAGTTGAAATGCTATTCTAAATAATTTAGCCTTATCAAAAATCTCTTCAAATGTCACTAAAACAAGATGTTTAAAGTATGTTTTTATTGCTACAACTGAAAATTTAAAATTCTACGGAGAAATATGTATAACCTTTTTAATTCTCAGCATTAAATTTCAGAGGTTTTAGACTGGGTGTGGTGGCACACACCTGTAATTCCAGGACTTGGAAGGCTGAAAACAGGAGGATTGCTAATGAGTCTGATCTATGTAATGAGACCTTGAACACTCTGTAGACTTTGAACCAAAAAAATATAAAAGAAAGAAAGAAAGGAAAAAGTCAAGAGGTTTTCATCTTTCCATACTAATAAGAAAAAAGAAGAGGTGGAATAAAAATGAAACAAAGATAAAATGTTATTAGTCAACATAGTATAAAACATTTAAATCATTTAAAAACAATGAGATGAACTGGAATTTTAAGTATTTCTTATAGATCTTTTTTATAGTACATATGCTGAGACTATAAGAAGGACATTTTTTCTATTGTTGAAAATTTCACTGTTTT
>PVKN010042643.1:0-10372 GCA_004027915.1 Capromys pilorides | reverse complement strand
AAGAAACTGAAGAGAAATGATTAAATGCAGTGTGAGTTCTGAGTAGGACATTAGTGTCAGTAGATAAATCTAATTTAAGGAAGTCTGAAGTTTACTTAATAACACTTATCAATGTTAATTTCCTGATCTGGCTATGGTTATAAAATATGTTAAAATTAGGGAAAGAGAAACAAAAGGAGATAAAGACACCCTGCCTTATTTCACTTTCTTTCTTTTTTTTCCCTGCTCCCCCCCTTTTATTTTTAATTTTTTTCTTTTTCCTATTTCACCTTCGTAAATCTAAAAACAATGTGTATAATATTTATATATGCTTATGATCAACAATATAAGTTCAGGGCTGGCGAGATGGTTCAGCGGTCTAAAGCGCCTGCTTAGGAAAGCTCACGCAACTGCAGGGACTGCGGTTCGATCCCCGGCACCACATGCTGCGCCAGCCCCCACCACCAGGGCAGGCTGAGCCAGCCACAAAATAAATAAAAAATAAAGAAACAAACAAACACAACAAGCAAACAAATAAGTAAATAAAAGTTAAAAAAAAAACAATATAAGTTCAAAATATAAATGTAGAAGAACTTGACTTGGTACCTGAAAATTTCATTTTAGGGAAACATAGAACTGATGGGGTTCTGCGTGTTCTGAGGACTCTCAGAGTGTGCATAAGGGGAGGAAAACCTGGAGACAAAGGAAATGCAAGCTATACACAAAGAAAGATGACACTCTAGTTTTTATTATAATCTTTCAAACAAGCATTTACTTTTTAACATTGTTAACAGCCCTCTTTGGTTTCTTGATATTTTTTTAAAAAATATTTAACACAGGGTCTCACTACTCAGTTCAGGTTCATAGTGAGACTCCTGTCTTTAGACTCCCCAGAGCTGAGATTAGAGGCATGCGCCACCATACCTGGTCCTAGGGTGGCTGGCATGAAACAAAAATCAAGCTCAGGACCTTGTACTTGCCAGCCAGGTGCTTATGCTGCCAAGCTATCTCTCCAGGTCCTTCTTGGGTTTTATGCATAATATTCAAAGCAATTCACGTTTTTATTTTTGCTTCTGAATCTTCTGATAGCATTCTAACTAATTATAGTTGGCAGATGTGTTGGAAACTAATACCATCTGTCATGGTTTGTGCCTAGTTGTACCCCCAAAGCGTCATGCAGTCATTGAGGTAGGCTTCTAGAGTTTGTGATTGGGCCAGGAAGATAGCTCAGTGGCATAAGAGCCTGCCTGGCAAGCACAAGGTCCTAGTTCAATCTCCAGTACCACAAAAAAAAAAAAAAAAGAAGAAAGAAAGAAAGAATGAGTTTGTGATTAATTCATGTTCCAATGCTGGGATTATGGGTTTGAGTGCTACACTTGCCTTGGGATGAGTAACTTGCATATAATATGAAGAAGGAAGAGAGACTTGCTAGCTGCTCCAACTGCTGCTCCTCTCTGTGCTCTTTGCTGTTTTCCAATGCCATGAGCTGCTGCCTTCTGCCATGTGCCACTCTGCCTTGGAGCCGGATGAGTATGGACTAAAACCTTCACTAACTGTGAGCTAAATAAATCTTTCACTCCTTAATTTTTGGTGTTGAGTATTTTGTCCCAGTAGTGAGAGAAAAGTAACTGAGGCATCATCTTAGTTGATTAGTATACAGGCTGAATGGCTTGTCAATTGGAGATTAGTTTATACAATGTACATCACAGTGACCAGCCATTCCTAAGACACAAAAACAACCAGAACTGGAACAGGAACTATACTTGGGCAAGTGATAAACTGACATATGCTGGCTGGGGGCAGGAGGGCATTTTCTGCTATAGTTTAACTAGCTAAACAGAACTTAGCTTATTTAATTTGATAAAGATATCAATTGAGGGTGATAAGATGTACATGTTAACACTTGCTGACTTAGTAAACTTAACAATTCCAGGACTCAATCACTGCTGATTCATTCATAAATATAGTCATTTCTATATTTTTCTTTCTGAGCAGAAAAAAATCCTTATTTTCTAAGAGGTGGGAAAAGAAACAGGAATTCCCTTTCTACACACTTAAGCAAGCATGTTGTCTGCTGCAGAAATTATTTTGCTTCTTTTTTTCCATAGTTATAACATTTTTATAATGTGTTTGAAATGCATAATGATTACATATATGTGGGAAGTTGGTGTATGTACCTAACACATCTTAATTCCTTTTTTAAAAATTCTTACCTGTCACTCTCTACTCCTTTCAGTTGCCCATTTACAAAAGTTCTACTTTCATTTTTTCAATTCTCTCTTACCCCTGTTCCTCTCTTCTGTCTCCCTTCCCTCCATCTCTTGTTCTCCTTCCCATTTGCAATCTCCTTATTACTACTGTCTTGTTTTTATAATTGTAGATTTCTCATATTAAAGTGTTTTTTTGTCTCTTTAAAATTAATTTTTAGGGCCAGCTAAATAGCTCAGTGGACTAAAACACCTGCAAGCAGGAGCAGGGGCTGGGGTTCAATCCCCAGCCCTGACATGCTGGCCCCACCCCTGGGGCAGTAATTGAGATCAGGTGTGGTGGCATGTGCCTATAATCCCAGCTCTTGGGAGGATGTAAACAGGTGGATCACTACAAATCTGATCTAGTAGTGAGACCCTGAGCATCTGGTAGATCCTTCCCTAACAACTAATATATGTGCATGTATATATACATACATATGTACATATATTATTAATTTTTTAAAAAATGTGATACCCAAGCTTATCTGTCAAAATTTTTTCACTTAGTATGGTCTCAGGTATGTCCATTTACCTGTGAATGCCTCCAGTTTATCCAGTTGCTGGCTGTATCAGTCACAGTTTTACTAAAGGAACAGATACAATGCAAGATGTGCAAGTGTATAAGAAATTATAAGGTTGGCTTACGATGGTGAGCCACAGAGTTGGATGAGGAAGGGGGCAGAGGGCGTCTGCTACAAAAGGCTGAATGATTCAGTTCAAGGTCTGGAGCCCACTTCAGTGTTCCATGCAAGGCTGTATCAGGAAGCTGATGAGTCTTTGACAAAAGGCTAATGAGTCTGCAACAGAAGGTTAAAGGATCCAAGGCAGAAAGCCAAAGAATCTGTTTAGAAGCCAGGAGACAATGTCCAGGCTGACTGTGAAGACTGAATGAAGTTCCTCTGAAGAAATGAAATGCTCCATCCTTCCTCAATTGCCTTTTATATCTTTTAAGTGATAAGTCACCCTAGGGTGGGACCTCTACACTCTAGAGTTTGGAATTACTGAGCTGATTTAGTTAAGTTTTGAACTTTTCTTTTTTTAACTTTATTTGTTTACATTATGGCCGGCTCAGCCTGCTGTGAGGATGTGGCTGGCACAACATGTGGTGCCAGGGATTGAACTGTGGTCCCTGCAGTTGCCTAAGCTTGCCTAAGCAGGTGCTTTAGACTGCTGAGCTATCTCACCAGCTCAAGCTTTTAACTTTTCAAGTTGACAATCCAATCAACCACTATGCTGACTTTTAGGCTGCTTTTGAGATTTAACTATTATAAATTGTGCTTCTGTGTCACTATAATATGATAACCCAAAGTCTTTTGGGAAGATATCTAGAAAGGGAATAGCTGAGTCAAATGATTTTGTATTTTTAGTTTTTGGAGGAATCTCCATACTCATTTCCATAGTAGTTGTACTGGTTTACATTCCCACCAACAATGTAGAATGCACCCCCACCCCCAGCCTTACCAGCATTTGTTATTACTTTCTTTTTATTTATTTTTTATTTTTTGTAGTTTGGGGAAAGGTCTACAGGGTGTTCAGGGTCTTACTACTAGATCAGACTCAGTGATCCATCTGTTTACAGTTTCTCAAGAGCTGGGATTACAAGCATGTGCCACCACACCCAGTCTCGATTGCAGTCTCAGTGTGCACCAGGGCTGGCATGGCAGGCCTGGGGATCAAACCCCTGGCCCCGTGCCTGTTTGCAGGTGCTTTAATCCACGGATATATTAGGCCTTTCTTTCTTTCTTTCTTTCTTTCTTTCTTTCTTTCTTTCTTTCTTTCTTTCTTTCTTTCTTTCTTTCTTCTTTCTCTCATATATTTGCTTGTTGCAGGGTCCCACTACACAGCTCAGATTCATGGTGATCCTCCTGCTTTCACCCTCCCTAATGCTGGTATTATAGGCATGCGCCACTATGCCCAGACTCTGGCTGGCTCAGCCCAACCTGGGGGCAGAGCTGGCATGGCATGTTGTGCTAGGGATTGAACTGGAGTCCCTGTGCTTGACTAAGCTTGCCTAAGCAGGCACTTTAATCCACTGAGCTATCTTACTGGCCCACTATTTGATTTCTTGATAGCCATTCTTTGTAGGGTAAGATGATATCTCACTGTTATTTTAAAATGTATTTCTGTAATGACCAGCAGTGTTGAACATTTTTTCACTTATTTATTGTCCTTATGCACTTCTTCTAAGAGGTGTCTGCTTATTTTGGTTATCTAGTTTTTGATTAGGTCTTTCATTTGGTGGCAGAGGAGGTCTAATTTTTTCTAAGCTCTTTGTATATTCTAGATGTTAGTCTCTTATCCAAGGAGTAGTTGGAAATTTTTTTTTTAAATTTGTAGCTGTCTGTTCACTTTATTGGGTTTTTGTTTGTTTTCGGCTATGTAGAAGCTTTATAATTCGCTGTGATCCCATTTGTTAATCCCCCATATTATTTCTAGTACCATTGGGGTTTTATTCAGAAAGTCATTGACTATGCCTATATCTTCAAGAGTTTTATCTATTTCATCTCCCAGAGATTGTTTCTGTTGTTACAATTGATTTATTTTGATTTTAGTTTAATACACAGGGACATATAGAGGTCTAGGCTCAATCCTCTGTTTTATAGCACCCAAAGGAGGCTGTCTTTTCTCCAGTGTGTGTTTCTGATCCCTTTGTCAAAGATCGAATGGCTGACTATGCCTGCGCCTCTTCTTCCTGTATTCTCTTCTATTGATCCATGTCTATATTTTTGGCCAATATCATGCTATTTTCATCACTAAAGTTTTGAAGTGTAATTCTGCATCAGGGATTGTGATACCTTCTGCTTGCTTTTGTTGCCCCAGATTACTTCTGTTTTTATTTATTTTTGAAATAGGATCTCAGTTCCTCATGGTCTTGAGCTCACCTTGTTGCCCAGGCTGGCCTTCAGCTCATAGCAATCCTCCTGCCTCAGCATCCTGAGTGCTGGGATTACAGGCATACGCCACTCAGCAGGAATTCAATTTTTAAAATTATGTAAGGCTTATTTTTAAAAGGTTGTTTCTTGACCTTTAGTGATTATGATAGATTTTTGTTTTTTTTTTCATTTTTCTAATTAAAAATTTAAGTGGCTTTTTGATAATACAGATTCTCAACTGATTTTTCCTCTCATAGGTATGTATCTCAGAGGAAAAGAAAATGCCCTTTGCCTGCATTCATTACACTTTCAGGCAAATCCAAATTATACAGACAACTAAGTTGAAGTATTAAATGACTGATAATTTAGTGAGATTATTAAAGTTTAGTACCATTACAGCAGAGGAATTTAGGACAGGTTTGGTGGCACATGACTGTAATCCTAGCACTTGGGAAGCTGAGGCAGGAGGATCCTTATGAGTTTGAGACCAACCTGGGCTACAAAATGAGCTTAAGGCCAGCCGGCACTGCATAGTGACACCCTGTCTCATTAAAACCAAAAAAGAAAGAAAGAAAAAAAAGACAGAGAAATTTATTTAAAAGACAAAAATAAGCAAATCTTAAGTTGAATTATCATGTTTGTACAAGTTTGACATACAGATAAAGTTACAGAATAAACGTATTAAAATATGCATTATATATGTAACAGCAATTAGAAAATTAGTAGGAGGTTAATGCTGCTTATGAACTATTAGTTAAAAAATTAAAATTTACTTTCCTATAGATGTTTTCAAAGGTGAAAGTGATTAATCAACATAGTGAGTCCCTCTGGGGAAGGAATCTTGCCTGATATGTTTTCCATCTCATTTGGCTTTCATAAAACAGTCTTTCATTAATTTAGTTTTTATTTATTAACTGTAGAAATACAGGTATTATAGAAAAACACATTTATTTATTTATTTATTTATTTATTTATTTATTTATTTATTTATTTGGTTGGTTGGTTGGTTGGTTGGTTGGTTGGTTGGTTGGTTGGTTGGTTCAGGGTCTCAGTATGCAGCTCAGACTCACAGTGATCCTCCAGTTTTAAGCCTCCTCAACAATAGAATAACAGGAGTGGGCCACCATGCCTGGACTTGGCGGCTGGCTCAACATGCCCGAGGGTGGGGCTGGTCGGATATGTGGTGCCTGGGATCAAATCCCAGTCCCTGAACTTGCCTAAGCAGATGCTTAGTCTGCTGAGCTATCTCACCAGCCCTGAAAAACACTAGTCTTTTTTTTTTTAAAAAAAAAAACACTAGTCTTAATAAATTTATTTCTGTAGTTCCTGTCTTATAAAATCCCTTATCTTTTCTTCCTTTCATCATTATATGGAGCTGAAGTTTTTCCATGGAGAGGGAGAATTTGTATGCTAATTTGTCAATCAAAAAGTCCCAAGGGCCAGCAGTATAGTTCAGCAAACTAAGCGCTTGCTTAGGTAAGTGCAGGAGCCAGGGTTAGATCCTTGGGACCACATGCCACGCTGGCCCCACCCTTGCTGCACTGAGCTGGTGATGGAGTCCAGGCATGGTGGTGCACACCTGTAATCCCAGCACTAGGGAGGCAGAAACCAGGAGGATCACTATAACTCTGGACTGTATAGTGAGACTCTGTACACACACACACACACACACACACACACACACACACATACACGCACGCACGCACACACACACAAACACCAGTAATAAATAAAGTCCTGTTACAGTTCTTTTGATTGCTTTCTAGGTAAGTAGTCTTTGTCGTGAATGCAAAGCATGTAGGGTGCTATTCTGAAAGAATCTGATAACAGCACTAGCTAGGGATGATGGCAGTAGGTGGGACTGGGGACTGATGACTTTTTTAGCTGCAGCTTCAAGTCAGAAATTGGTTTTTTTTTATTATTATTTATTTATTTGTTTGCTTGTTGTGTTTTGTTTTGTTTCTTTATTTATTCATTTTGTGGCTGGCTCAGCCTGCCCTGGTGGTGGGCTGGCGCAGCATGTGGTGCCGGGGATCGAACTGCAGTCCCCGCAGTTGCCTGAGCCCTCCTAAGCAGGCGCTTTAGACCACTGAACCATCTCGCCGGCCCCTGGTTTTGGTTTTTTTATTTTCAATTTTTATTAGTGCATTTCACAGTACATTAGGATTACATTCCTCATGAGGAGTTGATACATGTACATTGCACATCTTAAGAAATCAAAATTTCTTCATTTTTAAAGATCTCATTATCAGGCCAGTGAGATAGCTCAGTGAGCTCAAGTGTCTGTTTAGGCAAGCTTAGGCAACCGCAGCAACCACAGTTCAATCACCAGCACCACATGCTGTGCCAGCCCCACCCCTATGGCAGGCTGAGCCAGCCATAACATAAACAAAGTTTAAAAAAAATTTTTTTTTAAATCTCCTTACCCCACTCTCCACCCTTCCTCCAAGCAATTAATTTGAAGAGTTTGGTTAAATTGCCTCTCAGTGTGGATTATAATTTAAGGACCTGTAAACTTTCAGAAGTATGACCTAAAATAACAAAGGTTTGGTAAAAGATTAGAGAAATAGAGATTTAACATCAGAAGAGGCTAAAACTACTACTAGTCTTCAGAAAATGAGTATTGAAAGTAAATTAGCCTGTGCATTAGCAATTATGAGTTTTATGTAAATTCTTCTAGCTATGTAAGAATTCTCTTTTTAAATCTTGAGACAGCCTTTAGGCTAGTATCAAGTTTTGTATTTGTTTGTTTGTTTATTTGGTGGTGCCAGGGATTGAACTCAGGCCCTTGTACTTGCCAGGCAAGCACTTATTCCACTGAGCTATCTCCCCAGCTCTATGTAAGTATTCTCAACATCTTGATTCTATAATTTTGAAGGTTAGGAGCATTGTATCATGTGATTTCTAAGGTCCCTTTAAATTCTTAGTAATCTGTACCAGTGGTGATAAATTGATGGCACATGTGCTGCAGTAGGTTTTTGTATTTCTGAAACCTTTAAAAGGTTCACCGTCATTGACCTATACAATGGTATCAGCAGCAATAAACATTCATGAACACCTTCCTTTTTGAAATCCTCCTTTGATTTCTATAATATCATATCCTGCTTCTGTCCTTGCTCTTTTTTTTATAGATCCATCTCTTTCTCCCTACTTATTAGATATCATGTATAAATATAAATATATAGATATAGATAGATGTTGTAATATTGTATGAACCTCAATGGTTCTTCCAAAAGTATATTTCTAGTCAACATATCATTTTTTTTTTAATTTGGTACAGGATCTTGCCATGCAGCTCGAACTCTGTCTCAGCCTCCCCAGCACTGGGATTACAGGCTTGCGCCACCACACCCGGATGCCCTGTTCTGGGGCCAGCACGGCGCACCTCTGGGGACGGCCCAGCATGCAGTACTAGGAATCGAACTTGAGAACTTGCGTTAGCCAGGCAGGCGCTTAGATCACCGAATTATCTCCCCAACCCCCATATATCCTTTTTTCATTTTCAGTTCTAAACATATATTTATTTTAACATCTCCATTTAAATATTTAATAAGTACCTCACACTCATCATATCTAAAACCAAACCCCAAAATCTATCTCATCTGATATGTGGCATCATGATTTACCGTCAGAAGCATTAAAATCTGCAGTAGCCATAATCACCCAGCATCTGCTCTTGAGTTCCCTTATCTAGTTATGACAGTACAGCCAATAATGTTTAAGAGAAAAGCCAATCTTGAGTCTCTTTGATGCAAAATATTTCATCAGTCAGTTGTGCTATGATGTTGTGTTATGTTCTACTGGGGATTGAATGCAAGGCCTTTGTACTGAGCTACCTTTTAATTTTTGTATTAATTGCACATCACATTTAGGGGCCCAATAAATGTTATTTAGAGTAGATAAAAGGGGCCAGCAAGATAGCTCAGCAGTCTAAAGTGCCTTCTTAGGCAAGGTTAGGAAACCGCAGGGACTGTGGTTCAATCCTGGCAACACAGCCATCCTCAGGGCAGGCTTAGCTGGCCATAACATAAATAAAGTTTTTTTTTAAAAAAAAAAAAAAAAGACTAAATAAGGATAACAAAGTTTTCAGATGAATTCCACATCAATTTTTATTTTTTCTTATTTTTTTCTTTTAGTAAGAAAAAACAATGTGTTATTTTCAAAAACACATTAGTAGTACATTTCCAATAATTGACACAATGCATATTGTTGTCCTGCTAGTAGTTATACAGAGCACAGGATGTAGACATGATAATTTTTCAAATCATTGTTGTTACAAAAACTTTCTTCTCATTGAGCTAAGAGAAACTAATTGTATACATAGTCCAGTATTCCATAATCGTAGTGGGTTATGGGCAAAACTGGCCATGTCGGAAGTTATTCACTTAAGCCTTTTACAGCTCAGCCGACTAATCTAGCTCTACATTTTATGCCTTGTGGTTAAATTTTTCTGCTGGGTGGTCAAGGGCAAGTTAAAGCAGGACCTGTAAAATAAAACATGTAACTTTTATATTTCTCAAGGTCAGTCAAATCCCCTGAGGACTTACTTCGAAACCATGTAGAGTGCTTTATAGAACTGTGGTCACTGTCAGCCATCTGGATGAGTCATGGCCATTGCTTGACCAGTTTCCTCTCTGTGAAAGCCTGAGAGTATGTTTTCTCTCTAGGTGACTCTCCTTAGGCATACTATACATCATCAATCCCTTTCCTCTGTGGTCCCATACTCTCCTTGAAAAGAAAATTTGGGAAACCACTGAGTTATAGGATGTTATAGCACAGGTTTTCTTATGTCCTGAGTCCTTGCTGACTTTGAAGGGCTAAGGCCAAAGCATTGGCAATCCTGTAGCCCTTCTTCTGCTCTAATTTTTGGGCTGTGAACTTACATTCTAAACCCTTCAGAAGAGAAGCTTCATGATACTATTACTCTATACCATAGGTACTTGAGCTTAACATCTCTTTCTGCATATCAAACATCTTACACCTGGAATCAGTATTTTCTATCAATCATTGGCATTCTAGTAAATCCTTATACAATGTCATAAAACCAGTTACACATTTTTACACAGACATTTAGAAGTCTAAGTATATACAAAATTGTAACTGGTCAATCCTACAGCATTTTTCCTAGTCTCTTACTCTCTTTTAATACCCTTTTTTGTTTTCTTGTAAACCAACCATTTACTTGAGAGAGTATAGCAGTAACTGAAATTACATTAGAAGCAGGACAAATCTAAAAGACAAGAATGACAGGCATTCCAAGCATAATTTTAG
>PVKN010042642.1:0-10351 GCA_004027915.1 Capromys pilorides | reverse complement strand
TTATGTAACTCCAACTGGTTATTTTTCTTGTAGGAAAGGTCATGATTTTGTTGCTTATTTTTCTGAATTTTCTGGATTGAAAAATTTCCTATTTCTTTATCTATAAATGATTGTAAGTTTGTCTATCAATGATTTTAAGTTTGTCTCTCTTTTTTTAATCAGCTCACCCCGCCCTGGGGGGAGGCATGTGGTGCCTGGGATCCAACCATGGTCCCTGCACTTTGCCTCAGCTTGCCCAAGCAGGTGCTCTAGCCTGCTGAACTATCTTGCCAGCCCCTTGTGATGTTTCTTTAAAAAAGTAAAGAATGGGTAGGCAATTCATGAAATTCCGTTTTAGTACCTACTGTTCTAACTGTATTTTCTCATTCTGTTGCTGGGGATTTATTACAGAAGCCCATAGGTAACATCAGACTGTTTTTGCATTTCTCCATCGTTGTTGTAGTCTGCAAGTGCACAGAATCACAAGCAAGTGTGTATTACTGCACTCCAACCTGCCCTGGTTCTTAGTCTGGGTGCTAAACTATACTTCTTGTCTGAAATTGCCTGCTATGTCACATAAAACATTTCATGGTGTGTGTTTGTTTTACTTGTTCACAGTACTGGGGACTGAACCCAGGGCCTTTGCACTTGAGCTACATCCTCACCCCTTTTTTGTTCCATTTTTAAATTTTGAGACAGCTTCTCCCCAAGTCACAAGTTACCCAGGTTGGGTTGAATTTTTGGCCCCTGGGCCTCAGCCTCCCAGAGTGCTAGGATTGTACAAAACATTGAGCTAGGTGATTTTAATCTCTGAAAACTGTGAGTCAGGCCGTCAGAGTGCCCTTTTGGCCGTGTTTCTGTGGACCCCTCCTCCACTCTGCAGTTCTTTTTCTTTCCCTGAAAGACACAGGAGCTGCTCCTGCAGAGACAATGCCACCACTTTTCACTACACAATATGCACAATGAACAATATTGACACAAGGCTGTTTCCCTGGCTGGTTTTGAACTCAAGATCCTCCTTTGAACCTCAAGATCTTCAGTTTCTGGTGTGCTGGGATTATAGGCGTGTGCCTCAATGACCGGCATCAGCCTTTTATCTGTTTTGCCTTTTATTTGCTGTTTCTACTTGCATCCTCATATTTCATGCAGCTCACTAAATTTCTAGTAAGCTTCTCCAGTTCTGAAATGCTGAGGCCTCTGCCCCTTGTGTCTTTGTAGATTGAAGACTGTTGGAAACGAGTTATATGTATCTCCTTCAGCATTTCTGAATGGAATCCACATTTTCTCAAATATTTACTGAGGCCCTAGGCATGTCATTCCCCTCTTGATCTGTTGATGAATCTTAAATGCTAGAAGCATTATCATCTTTGTCTTCTTTAAACTTGCTAAACAAAAATTACAAGGGCCATGTCTTCAACAAGGCTATTGTGGTAGGCCTAAACAGACCAGACTAAAATTAAAAATGGAGTCACTCCTGCCAAGGTTTTACATCACTGAGCTTAAACTGAATTGTTTGTCTGAATGTCTCCCAAAATCAGGGAGAGAAAGGCAATGACCCAGTTTCTAAAATAATCCAGTTTTGAGGCTGGCAAGATAGCTCAGCAGTCTAGAGCGCCTGTTTAGGCAAACTTAGGCAACTGCAGGGACCATGGTTCAATCCCCGGCACCACATGCTGCACCAGCCCAACCCTCAGGGCAGGCTGAGCCAGCCATACCATAAATAAATAAACTTCAAATAATCCAGTTTTCATTGACACAAGTTCTTTCTGCCTTAATCCTTGTATTAAAAGGGTAACCTGAAGTGGTCCTATGTGGTTTGTCTGTTGTTCTTTTTTCTTGTGCCGACCTTACAAGGGAAGTAATACATCAGTTTGCTTAGTTTTTTGTTTGTTTCTGTTTTCTTTAGCCTTCTCCCCTCACCTCCAAACTGGAGACTGAACCAAGGCTTTTTCACAGAGCTACGCTCCCAGCCCATTTTTAGATGTTATTTTGAGATGAGGTCACTTAACCAAACTAGGCTTCAACTTGTGGGCCCCTGCCTCAGCCTCCCAGAGTGCTTGAATTATAGATGTGGCCCATCATGCCGTAGCACTTGAGTTTATAAAGCCATCCTCCACTGTTTCATTGGAATAGTTAAGTCAGGTATAATGACACATGCCTGTAATCCCAACTGTTGGGAGGCTGAAGCAGGAGGATTGATGTGAGTTCAAGACCAGGCTGGGCTACAAAAGTGAGCTCAAGGCCAACCTGAACTGCATAGTGAGAACCTGTCTCAAAAAGGAAAAAAAAAAAAAAAATTGAAATAATTATTCTGTTTTATGGAACAAAGTGTTGCCAGATTTTAGAACCAAAACTAGTCAGTTTGTTGCAAAATCTGAACCAAACCTGGTGGTAAAAGCTCTGCACCAAGAAGTTGGACAGCAACTAACTTTACTAACCCTAGCAGGCTGGTGGGAACCAAGTACAAATATCAGCACTAACTTAGAGTAAAATAGCAATTTACATACAGTTTGTAAGCAGGAAGTACAGAGTTGACAATGTGTTAGTCTATAATTGGTCACATATTGTCAGGCAGATGTGGCCTGTGGCCAGGGTAGGTTTACTTAGAGGGGTCCATTCACCTTGAGGCAGGAAGGTCTAGGTGGCTAAGATTTATTGTGACCTTGACAGGGCTAGCGTGTCTAGGTAGATAGTCCAGGAAACAGTTTGGTCAAACAGGATGAGTGCAGGCCACTGCAGCTCTCAGATAGAGCTGTGTCACACTGTGTCAGAGTCACAGCTGGGGAGCTGAGTCAAGACTGGCTGAATCTGATGATCCAATTATGAAGTGATAGTTTTAGATTTTTCTACTAAAAGCTAAGACATTTACCTGAAGTTGTAGTTTCATCTTCTGAGAGATCCTACATTCAAATAATCAATTCTCACAATACCCGATCTTAGTGGTGGTGAACCTGTGGCACACATACCCACCTGGGCCCTTTATACCATTGATAGCTCTGAAAGGTTCACCATTACTGCCTAGCTCATGCTCCAGCAGCATTTTACCAGTTCAGTTGCAGTGAACTTAAATAATAAGGCTAAATTTACAAGCTTACCTTGTTTTATAATTTGGGGAAAGTTGCTTGTGTTTGTGTTTGTGTGGGGAACGTGGCCAGATTGTTTGCAAACAGAAATGTTCATGAGCTGGGATATTTCTGTAACTTTGTGTCAGTTCCTTTGCTTTATATTGATGAGGCAGAAGATTAGGGCATGGCAGGGAGGCTGCCCAATAGGATGTCACCTATCAGTCGCGGAAAGCCATCCAATCACAGCAGATGTGCAAAACAGCTTCTAACAGCCCAGATCTGACTTCAGAAAAAGGATGTAAGAGACGGTGGCCATTGCCCCCACTACCACTGTCGTCTTACTCTTAACAACAATCTGTTCTACATGAAGGGCACGTTTTCTCTCTTCTTTTTCATCTCTGCTTTCTCTTTGTCTTCACTTCTTTTTCACTGCTACTTCTTTTCTTGTTTTACTTTCAGTAAACTTAGAACATTTGCATCCATTGGTTGTCCCACAGTCCTTTTTCATTCTCTATCCTGCCTGGAACATAGATGCCATGTATTCCACGTGGAGGGGGTAAAGCAACAAATTGGGAGGAATCTGGATCCTTAAAGCTGTATTGAGTACAGTTGCCACAAGTCTGGGATTGCATCTAACAAAAATTTTAACCTGAATTGATGTTTAAGCAACAGTCCAGGACTGGCAATGTGGCTCAGGGGCATCGCTCTTGCCTTGCATGCACAAGGTCCTGAGTTTGATAGAGTATTTAGCCCAAGGCCAAATGCCGGCACTGCCACTTCTTAGCTGTCTGAATTGTGCAAGAGCACTGAATAATTACTACGAAGTACTAACCTAATACTACTGCAAGTATTACTAAATATACTAAATAGTAGTAATATTAGGGTTTGGCAAGCATTAAACAATGTATTTCCTGCTCAGTGCTGGGGTAACATCTTTGAAACTCATTAGGGGCTTGATAAATGCTGCTATTGTGCTTGTTCTAGTGGTTGCTTCCTCAGCCCTAGATGCTGAAGCTGAGTCCTAGCTAAGCAGGCTTTTCCATTTTCTCTGGACCTGTGTAGTCCACATCACAGAGTGTTACTTCACCTCACAGGCTGCCAGCTGCATGGCTGATAGCTCTTTGTGGTCAGCCCCAAGTGGGGAGAGTACTTGAAAGACTGCCAATAGCCTGACATAATTTATACCTTGTAAAGGAAAAGCCAGCCATTCAACTATTGGCACAACCTGTTTGTACCCAAAAAGTCAATAGCAAATCTCCCTGGACTCTAGATAAGAATTCTATCAATTAATTTACTCACATTCTAGTGACAATATTGCCCATGACAGTCTTTTAGGAAGATACACTGTGGAGATAAATGCACACTTAAAACACCCACAAGCACCAGGTATATCTGTATAAATTCATAAATCATGGTGTCCAAAACACTAAGTGGGAAATGAAAGTTCAGTTGGATTGTCGTGCATGGTCTGATCCATTTTGTTTGTGAAATACAAGATTATGTGTATTTATGTGTGCACGGACATCTGAAATGTTTCAGTTCCACACTCTCAGTGCGTGTGTTTGACCTTTGAAATTATGAACCTGACAGAGATAAGTTTTGTTGCCATCAGCATTCTTTAGTTTGCCCTCTGCTTTCACTGATGATCAGGACAAAAAGAGTCATGTGAAGAATCTGAGTCTTGTGCACAACAATCCAAGCAGCCAGTGCTGGTAGGTTGTCATGTAGCGGAAAGCCAGTTTCAAGGAGCTAAAACAAAGGAAACTTTCTCTCCTCTCTGCCTCTGCCCCCACCCTCTCTCTCTGCTTTCCTTGGTATACTACAGATTCACCCAAAACTATGCTACATCCCCAGTCTTTTTGTTTTTTGAGACAACTAAATTGCTACATTGTCAAGACTGGGATCAAACCTGTGACCCTCCTGCCTCAGCCTCCCAGAGTGCTGCGATCACAAACATCTTCATCACACCTGACAGGGAGGAAATTTGTTGATGCACATTTCAAAGGCCACAATGGATGGTCTAACCTGTTCTTAGGAAACTTAGAAGCCACCAGACCAGCCAACTCTGTCTGCTCTTTGTATGCTAAGTCCTTCCATGTCCTTGCCATACTGTATTCATCTCATGCTTACATTGTTTTCTTTCTAAGTCTTTCTTTTTGTTATCAGAGATTGAACCCTGACCTTTGCACTGAGCTACATCCCAGGCTCTTTTTTTTTTTCGGGACCTGGGTTCAAATTCATGACCTTGCAACTGCCAGGCAGACACTTGTGCCATGAAACTATCCTCCCAGGCCTTTTTTTTTTTTTTGTCTTTTTGAGACAGGGTCTCGCTATGCAGTTCAAGCTGGCCTTGAGCTCATTTTTGTAGTCCAGGCTGGTTTTGACTCTCAAGATCCTCGTGCTCAACCTCCCAAGTCCTGGGATTACAGGCATGTGCCACCATGCCCAGCTCTCCAGCCCTTTTTTAAGACTTTTTTTTTAAATTTTGAGATCGGGTCTTGCTGCATCTCCAAGCAACCTATGCTGGGCTTGCTCTTGTGGCCTTCCTACCTTGGCTTCCTGAATTGCTGAGACTACCGGTCTACAATGCCATGGCAGTTTTTCGTGCTTGTATGTTTAGCATTTCTGGAGCAGAAAGGAAAGTCTTTCTTCCCTGGATGCTCCAACTAGAGCATCCTGTTCGGCCTGGTGCATCAGAGACCAGTTTCCGTCCCAAAAGTGCGGGCTTTGTGATTGTCACCCCCATATCCTTCCAGACCACAGGGTTGAAGTTGGGAGAATGACATTCATCCAAAGAAGGGTGGCCCTGTTCTAGGCAGGCAGAGCTTTACATTGCTACTGTTGAAGTTTCTGCCAAAAGCATCCCAGCAACTATTGTAAAAGTTCCTAGCAGTTGCTTTGCCCCTCAGCAAAGACAACAGATTTGGGGATGACAGGAGGGCTTCAAGGAGGGAAGTAACCCAAGATGATGTTGAAACACAAGCCAAGAACAGGTTGCAGACAGGCCAAAAGGACCCATCTGACATTGAGCTGGGCCAATTCACGCTTAAAAGTTTAATGACAAATAAAAATATGACCCACAAAACTTACGTCAGGCGGGGCTGATAGCTCAGCAGACTAAAGCACCTACTTAGGCAGAATGCAGCGGGCCTGGTTTGATCCCCAGCATGCCATGCCAGTCCCATCCCTGGGGCAAGCTGCGACAACAGTTAAGACTGGGTGTGGTGTTTCGTGCCTGTGATCCCACTGATTGGGAGGCTGAAAACAGGAGAATCACTATGAATCAGATCTATGTAGTTAGAGCCTATAGACGTGTCTTAAATATAGAAAAAAAAAGTTTCATCTTTTTTTAAAGTTTTATTTATGTTGTGGCTGGCTCAGCCTTCCCTGGGGGTAGGGCTGGCACAGCACAAGGTGCCGGGGATATCGAACCATCAAACCCCAGTCCCTGCAGTTGCCTAACCTTGCCTAAGCAGTGCCTTAGACCACTAAGCTGTCTCACCAGCCCAAAATCTTACATCCTGAAATCCTTGATTTAACCAAAGTCATGGGGATATTGAAAATATTTTACAAATAAGTTTAAGAAAGAAAGATCCTCCATTTCAATTTTTCAAAAACCTAGGTTTTGCAAATTAGGAGCTGTTCTATTGGAAAGATAATACCATGAGCAACTGCCTCCCACCTCTCATCCCAGGGGCTGGGTGCAGGGGCTTTCTGTCACTGAGCTGTACTCCTTCATCCAGGATTTTATCTTTTAATTTTGAAACAATGTCACACTAGGAATACCCAGGTGGCCTCAAACTCCTGATCCTTATGCCACAGTCTCTCAAGTAGCTCAGGAAGTACACCACTGAGCCAGGCTACAACTTTTTTTTTTGTATTTTAGGAAGGGATCTACAGAGTGTTCAAGGTCTCACAACTAGATCAGACTCCTAGTGATCCACCTGTCTATAGTCTCCCAAGAGCTGGGATTACAGACATGTGCCACCACACCCAGTCTCAGTTGCCCTCCAAGCATGCCCCGGGGGCAGGGCCAGCACAGCAGGCTGGGGGATCGAATCCAGACCCTGTGCTTGTTTGCAGGTGGTTTAATCCACTGGCTGGCCTGCCTTAGGAAGTTTTTCCAAGATACCTATTTCTGCATCCTTGCTGTCATTCTGGGTTTTAACTGCTAACATCTGAATGAACATACTTGGAAAGGTTTTCTCCTGTGGAGTTCATAGAACCTTTCTTTTGACAAAAGTAGTTTTAAAAATTCAGTACTAAGGGGCCAGGGAGATAGCTCCATGGCACAAGTGCCTGCTTGGCAAGTGCAAGGTTGTGAATTAGAACCCCGGTCCCACTGAAAAATAAAAAATAAATAAAAATTCAGTACCAAAAGTCAAACCCAGAGGTGCTATACCACTGAGTTACAACCTCAGCCCTTTTTTAGTTTTTATTTTGTGATAGGGTCTCCTTGAGTTTCCTAAGATGGCCTCATCTATGTCCTGCTCCTCTTCGGTGTCCCAAGAAGCTGGGATTGTAGGGCCGCCATGCCTGGTGCAAGGTAATAACATCAGTAACATGGGAAGGCATTCGCAGCTACCTCATGATGACCTCTTGTAGAGGTGTTCCTGGGCTCCAAAATGAATTTGGAGGGTGGAGGGATTTAGCTCAGGGCAGAGCACTTGCACCTGTGGGGCTTTGGGTTTGATCTCCCACTCTACAAACAGAGGGGCTGGGGAGATAACTCAGTAGAACAAGTACTTGCCTGGGCTACAAACACGGAGACATGCACAATGACTCTGGAGAATAAACAAATGGATAGGTTCTTGGGAGAAAGGGGGAGGAGGGACAAAGAAAAAGAGCAAAGTACAGAATTTCAGAGCTATCAAATGCTTAGTAAATCATGCATCATGTCTTTTTGTCACGTTATGAATAGCTTTGTTTGCTGCTAATGCCGTGGCTGTTATATCCCACTGTGTTCCTGGGAAACTTCACATCTTCCACCATGTACCAGGGTAACAGATTAACCGTGTCCGGGGTAGCCGCTCTGTCTCACTGGCACAGCATGGCTCCAAGGATTGTGCAGAAAGCCGCCGAGCAGGCTGAGCTCTGCCGTCTGATCCCTCGCCATCTGATCGCCAAGGTGAACAGCCATGAGTCACCACTAGCGGCTCTTGGGGGCGGTGTGTGCAGTACAACACACTGGTGGCCTTTTCTTTATTTTTCCTTTCCTTTTTAAAAATAGTCACTCAGAGAAGCACTCTGTCATCGTGAAGTAACATTAGGGTTTTCTCTTTTTAGTGCAGGTTTTGAGTGCCATGTCTTGAAGAGAGAACAGATGTATACGTAATATTGTGTGACACATGAAGAAATTGAAATTGATGACAGACTTAATCATTAGGTCAACAAAAAGAAATCATGAGAGAAATTTTTGTGAACACATAAGGACTTTTTTTGGAAAAAGTACCAGCAAATATTTAGTTAACCCTTCCTTTCATGAAGAAATGCTTTCTGGTCTGAACTGAATCACAGCAGCAGCAATACAAGTAAACCTAAAATGACATTACTTGTATATTATTTACTGTGTGATACTCAGTACTGCATATTCTTTCCACGTTAATTTGTGTAACTCTCACAACTCTGTGGGGGTGGTATTCGGAACCCCTGCAGTGGACCCCAGTCTCCTGCAAGGTTTTACAGTGCATGGCAAAAAGAAAGGCCAAATGACAAGTGGCGGTGCAGTGGGGGCCTGAGATGGGCAGCTGTTCATGGGGAACCAAAGGCCAGGAGGCAGCCAGGACCTCCTCAGTGTTTATCCATCACATTTATGTTGAGGAAAATGAGGAGGGCCACATCCAAGTCAAGGGCTGCGGTGATCTTACCCTAATGAGGATCTTACATTGATGAAGACAGTGGGGAGAGATGGTAGGTTAATAAGAAGTTTGTCCTTTCCCCCAGACAATTACATTATGGGGCGTTATAGCTGACTTACTCCTCAGAGGTGGGGCCTAGACAGAAGAGGCAAGGCACTGCCCGTGTGACCTAGAAGGGCACATCTCCCTCCTGTCTCGCCTCTCTGCTTCCTGGCTGCCAGGAAGTAAGCACCTTTCCTCTGGCAGACCCTACCGCTATGGCTCCCTGTTTGCAAGCCAACCAAGTAGGGAGTATAAACATGAGCTGAAATAAGCCTCTCCTTCCTTAAGTCGTGGGTCGTGGGTATGGTGTCTCAGTTATGAGGAAAGTGACTAGAAAAGATTTTGATACCAGAGAACTAGACGTGTTGCTGTGACTGTGCTTGACCATGCATTTTTTGTTTTATTTTGTTTTTTCATGTATTTGGTATAGGATCTCACTACGCAGTTCCGACTTGTAGTGATCCTCCTGTTTTCAGCCTCCACAGTGTTGGGATTACAGGTATGTGCCACCAGGCCAGGACTCGGTCACCTCAGTGTGCCCTGGGGACAGGGCCAGAGTGGTATGCAGGACTGGGGATTGAACCCTGCTCCCTGCGCTTGCCAAAGCAGGCACTTAGTCCGCTGCACCATCTCGCCAGCCGCCCAGGTGGTTTAAACACCTTCGGAACTGGAGAATTTGGAGTTGCTGGCTGGAGCAAAAGCCCTTAAAAGCTGTAAGCTGACCTTGGTGGAAGATTCTGGTTGGAACTTAGAGACTAAAGTGCTGAGAAAAAAAATAGCTTGATAAGATCAGGTCAGAAAAGTTCAGCTGGGAGCAATGGCTCTGTTCATCTACATATTGTTTATGTCCTGAGACTTTATAGGAGGCGGAGATTAAGAATGGTGGACTAGTAAATCTGGTGGAGGAAATTTCAAGGCAGGTGAATGTTCAATCTGCAGTGTGGTTACTGCTTGCTTCTTTTTAGTGTGATGTTCTGTGAGAGACAGTACAGTTTTGCCTGAAAGAAATGGCCTGCAAAGATAGAGCAGAGCAGAGCTGATAAAATAGCATTAAAAAGGAGTGCAAAAGTCTCAGTAGAAAGCAGAAAAGAAGGAGGAGAAGGAGAAGCAGCAAGTACTTTGACCCAGGATTATAGGAAAAGTGGCTTGAGGGCAAGGCATCAGCATAACCCTCTCTTTGTAAGCTCAAGGGTAAGGGGTATAAGACTGCTTTGAGAAGAGGGTGTTTGGGCAGCTTGGTTGAGAAGGGCTAGCTAAGGAATTAGTTCCTAGGGATTTGGTTCACTGTGTTCAGTCATCCATCTCAGTGCTTGGAGGCCTCGACAACCATGATTCAAGGGACCTGATTACTGTTTCAGGTGGCAGCAGAACTTGGCATCATTATGATATATATATGTGTGTGTGTGT